>ML806312.1:0-31458 GCA_009831015.1 Picea engelmannii
ATATGACCAATGTTCCATCCACTCATGATAAAATCAATGAACCATAACGAAAGGTGACAAGTCGAACATTTAGGCCTAAATAACTTAAGGGGATATTATTATCACTCAGGCATGGTCAATCAATAAACTTATCACTAAAAAAAACATCATACCCACCTACTTTCAAAGGGTCATTTCCCTCCCCATCAAGTGTATGATAAAGAAATATTTATTGGTATATGATTAGGAATGAAAATTCAACTAATCACGGGGACATGTAAATATATCCACCAGGACTATGGATGCTCATTAGCAATGGAGTAATTCCTATGGTGTTGGGGTGATTCTGTCAGGACTATGGGTGCTCATAGGTAGTGGAGAAACATGACATGGATATGAAAATACCAATGTTTACAATAAAGAATCCTGGATTACATTACAAAAATATAAACCTAACTTACAATTGCAGGAAGGAAATATTTCATATGGGCCCAAAATATTGCTTGGTATATTATTGTTATTAAGTTATGAAGGAATAGTCTAAGGTTTTATTCGGGCATGTTAATGGCCCCCTCATAATACTAATTGTGAGATTCGCAGGCCCTCCCCCCCATCGTCCCATTTTCTGACTATGTGAACCCTTTTTGGTCCCCATCTTCCTTGGACAAGGTTTTTAAATTTTCGGTTTTGAAATTTCCTTTGACAAGGTTTTGAATTTTTCAGGTAAAAACCTCGTTGGTCGGTTATACATTAAAGTAGTAGAACCAGCATGCATATGAACACTACAAGTCACAAAAAACATCCTTCATTTCAACGATACATCCAAAAACCTACAATACAAGCAACATAATCTCAACAATGTGAAATGCCAATATAGACTCAACCATAAAATCATATTATCAAGTGGCCCTGACTCAACAAACTCTATGGAAACAACCTTGATCATATCACCATCAATTGAATCGACATTCTAGACTACAACAACCTTAACTATAGTAACATCAACAAGCTCAACTACAACAATAGTGTGGAACAAGATGCCATGTTTCTTAGGCACTTGGATATACAACTTAGTTATGGGAAGTTGAGAAATGGTTATGGGTCACAGCCATTAACCTAATCAAGGTATGGTAAACATACAAAATATTTAGCCACTACACCCATGAGGAACCACTACACCCATATATCAGTGGTATAAGGAATCTAAATCGATATGCACACTCTAGCTAGTGGTATTAACACTAGTGCACAACAATAGCTCTTGCAAATGCCATACAATGTAAGCAACAAAATTGGTTCTCTCTCGCTCACAATAAATTTCCATTGAAGAAGTCATCTCTCTCTCTCTCGCTCACCATAAATTGCAAGCAATGTAGTTGGCTCTCTCAGTAGAACATCTTTTATTAAATCATACACTATACTCTCACAATGAACTCTTTTGAATAGATTCATGTAGTCTTGAGCAAGCATGGTTACTACACCAACCCATAGATGTTTATAAAAAATTTATTATCATATTCCATTAAAAAATAGGATATGAACCCTCATTAGTTCTCCACAAGCCATCTTCATCTGCAACATGTCAGTGCCACTTTGTGAGCAATAAGCATTTCGGTGCTTACTACTCTTTTAAATCTAACTGTACTTTTAACTTAGATTCACAATGCATAATCAAAACGGAACAATGTAAACCATAGAGAATAACCAACATGCATATTAACACCACAAGTACCCTGGGGAAACCCTATACAAGGAGAAAAAATCCAACAAACAAATATTCCTTTATTGCAAAGATAATGATTGACCACTTACAACATTTCCACCATGAAACTCTTCTCTTAAAGAGCTTTCCAATGACTCAACTCGGACTGACTTCTTGAGGATTAAAAATCTATTTTAGGCGACTTTTATAGACTGTCACAACCTATTTATGACTTATATTCGTTGTTGTTATAGGTCTGATATATGTGCCTTATTTGGTTGTTACATGTTGATGTTACAATTGATGTTACACTTGTTATATGGTTGATGCACGATGTTGTTACAACTATTGTTACACCTGGTATATGGCCGATGAACACTACTGTGATAGTTGTTGTTACACCTGTTTATTCTCCTTTGTCATGGACTGTTATTTATGCTCATATATGGGACCAATATAAGTGTTTTCCTAGACTGATATGTGTCTGTAATGCTCCAACAAATTTCATGCGTGTGATGAATGATGTATATAGGCCTTTCCTAGATGACTTTGTGATTGTGTATTTAGACGACATTATTATTTTTAGAGGGACTTGGGATGAACATCTGAGGCATGTAAAGCAAGTATTGGATACTTTGAAAAGGGAAAAGTTGTATGTAAAATTGCCTAAATGTGAATTTGGAAAGACTGCACTTGTGTACTTAGGTCATATTGTAGGAGGAGGACAATTAAAAATTGATCCTTCCAAAATTGATGTAATTGTAAATTGGCCTAAGCCAAAAAGTGCAACCAAGGTCTGAAGCTTCTTAGATGCAATCCAGTATTGGAGGAGGTTCATTTCAAACTTCTCCTTTATAGCAGCTCCTTTGCATGCCTTAACCAGTGTGAAGAACACTTTTCAGTGGGAAGGAAAGCAACAAAAATCTTTCGACACTTTAAAGGAGAAGATCAGTATCGCACCAGTATTAGCATTTTCGAATCTTCAACAACCTTTTGAGATCAAGAAAGATGCCATCGGATACGCCATGGGTGGAGTATTGATGCTATATCATAATCCTATCTGTTACCACTCTGAAACTTTTAACCAAATTGTTGTTAACTATCCTACATATGATAAAGAGTTGTATGCATTAGTTCAAAGCGTAAAGAAATGAAAGCACTACTTGTTAGGTAAGTAAACAATCATACATACAGATCACCAACCCTTACAGTATCTTCAAGAAAAGACCAAATTGCAACAATCTCGACACTACATATGGATGGGTTTTCTACAACAATTTTATTTGGTAATAAAGTACAAAAAGGGTACAAGTAACAAGGTAGACGATATACTTTCTAGACCTCTTATTTTTTCTTCTATTATTTTGAAGAATGCTTCTTTATATCATGATATATATGTAGAACAATATGCCATCGATGAAGATTTTAAATAAGTATATGAGAAGCTAAGCCATGGTGCACAGGTAGAGAACTATTGTCTACAGGGAAAAATACTCTGCCATCTTGGAAAGCTATGCATTCCTACAAGTGAACGAGTACATGTAATATGATAAGTGCACACTTCTCTTGTGTCTGTGAATTTTGGGGTAGGAAAAACTATGGCTCATTTGCAGAGGTTTTGTTACTAGCCTAAAATGAAAGAAATTGTAACTAAATATGTAAAGGGGTGTGTGATGTGTTATAATTGTAATCCCACTAATATAAAACTATGGCTATACTCACCACATCATGTTCCATCCCATCCATGGGAAAGTATCTCCGTGATTTTGTAGGGGGTTTACCAATGACCAAAGGGGGTCATGACTATTTGTATGTTGTAGTGGACATGTTCAACAAGATGTGTATCTTGATGGCATGTAAAAATAAGATCATTGTTGAGAATATTTCTAATCTCTTCTTTCAATATGTTTGGGTTCACTTTGGGTTACCCACATCCATTGTCTCGGATCAAGATACTTGATTCCTTGGGGATTTTTGGACTAGCTTGTGGAGAATGATGGATACACAATTGAAGAGGAGCACTGCTTTCCATCCATACACCGATGGACAGATAGAGGTGGTTAACATAACAATGGTAATTTTGCTTCGAGGCTACTACAAAAAGAATCCCAAGTTATGGGATGAACAAATACCCTATGTACAACATGCTTATAACCGAGGTTTACATTCCTCCACTCAGAGTTTTACCTTTTGAGTCATGTGTTGGGTACCTACCCAAGGTTCCTTTGGACTTGATGTATGTGAGAGATGTTGATGTGAATGAAGAATGAACATATGAAAGAGCTCGCAAGTTCATCTAGAGGATCTAACAGGTGCACCAAGCAGTCAGGGAATAGTTGGAGAAAATTCAAGCACAGTATAAAGCTTGGCATAACAAGCACAGGATTGATCATCAATTCCAGGTTGGAGACTAGGTATGGCTTCAAATCAAAAAAGAGAGATTAAAGGGTGAAGGAAAGAAACTCAATCCCATTCGTTATGGACCCTTCACTATCTTGGAGAAATGTGGTACCAATTATTTTCCTCTGGACCTTCCACCTTATATGCAGATTTACTCAGTTGTGAACGTTGAGATGAGGAAGTTTCAATACATTCAGTTGATGAGTTTGAATTTGAGTACTTGGATGAGTTTTGGGAAGATATCATCCTGGACAAAAGGACGAGGACTTCACGCAATGGTGATGTTGATTATCTTCAAGTAGGCTTAAAGGGCACACATCCAAGCAAGGCAAAGTGGATTGAGAAGGAAAAAGTGAGGGGACTCTTCCCTCACTTACCTATTGATTGATGAAAGGTTTTGGTGGTCCAAAAATCTCTCAGTGGGAAAGCATGGTCCAAAAAGGATCAAGATAAGGATAAGAACAACACAAAACTTGAAGAGGCAACTCAGGACGTTCAAAATGGCCTCAATGGACAGAGAAAGAGAAAAAATTAAAAGTTCCCAAAACTCAGTGAAATTGACATTATTGTGAGGAGCGCGTCGCAAGATTTCTAACGGTACAAACGGGTCGTCAAATAAAGTTACGGATTGAAATATATTCGCGGTCAAAGTTTGGTCAACGTAGCCCAGTCAATAGAGGATGAGTTAGCATCCGTATTGATGACATCAACATATGTATGAATGACATCAACATCTGTACAGAACACGTGGCAGGAGAAAAAGGTGACACATTTCATGATGACATCACCATGACATCATCAAGGTGACGTGGCAGCATCAAAGGTTGCCATGTGTCACCCAGTTTTGGCACTTTCAGACCGATCCATGGAGAAATAGGATCATGCCATGTGGATGTCCGTACGGTGGCATGGCATGATGAAGTGTGATGACATGGAAGAGGATGATATGGCTGAATGGGAGGCTGCCACATGGTCCAATCAGGCGCTGCCACATGGCAGGCGACAAAATCACAATGATAGCCCGTGACCAAATTTTGAAAAAAAAATAAAAGATTGGTGGGTCCACCAAATCTCACAGACCACACCAAACTTGGCCATGTTCTAACCGTTGGAGACCTGGATAACGCCACCACCAAAATTGGCGGAACAACTTTGGGTTATATTTACATATATTACAACAAATTAAACCAAAAGGGGGAGGCCCTCGGGTTTGACCTCGAGACCTGTTGAGGGGTCCTAAATCCCTTTAAATCAACAACAGGAACCAAACCCACCATCGAGGCCCAATTAGAATCTACAACGTTTGATTGTGGTATGGTTCTCTATATCTTGATATCCGACCAATTAGTCGATGGGATTTACGTAGTCATTGATAGGATGTCATCTTGTGAAAACTCCTCCTTTAGTTTGAACGTTCTCTTTTTTGTTTTCTCTTATAGGTGGGACCAATACAAGATAAATCTTGGTATAAACTAGTTGGGTCACAAAGGGGAAATGCTTAAATACAAAAGAAGGTTGAGCTTGGGATAAACCTTGTGCTCAAGCATGCAGAGAATGATTCTTACACCTATGACAAGCCTAGTACTAATACATCATCTTGTTGGAATTTCAATTATTGAATGAGATACAATCTATCAGAAGAGAACATACATGAAATAAAATGATGGCAATAAAAATAGTTTCCTTAGTTCTAATCACCAATCACACATTAACACAACGATTTGTTTACATCATTAGAGGCAAGAATAATAAAAAATATTGAATCAGATAACTTATCAACAAATTCATAAACTCTTACTCATTACATCATCCATTCATGAGATAAAGTCAGAAGTAATTCCTCCTTATGATCCAATCACACATGCTTTGATGAAAACAAAAACTTGTCTGAGGTCCTAAACATGACTTCTCAATTAAGGTAGCTCCAAAATAGTTCTTTACAATTCCAAAAATGAGGGTCTTTTCCAAAACCATTGACCCTTTCTAACAGGTCAATCCTCTTATTTAAAACAAATTATTAACTAAAAATAACTATCAAAAGTGCAAGCTAAGTAAAACAAAACATCTCCATGTGGCGCTTCCATCTCTCATTCTTCTAAGAGTCATCAAATGATTTCACTTGAGTGGATGAATCTTCTCATACTCTGACTAGTTGACGAAGAGTTCATTGCATGTGTTGGCATACAGGAATCTGTGTTGGTCCATGGGGGCAGAAAGGGTCTCCTTTATTTCCACTGCTCGTGCCCAATACTTGACTACTTTAGCACTTAAGTGTTGTAACACTGTTCAAGCCTTGATCGGGTGCTCCATGAACTGTTGCACCTGACTTGGTGCCATGTTCGCCACCTTTTCTATCTCTACAGTCCACAATGAGTCTTGTTTTGCATGTAGTTTGACTATGTCATGCAAGTCGACAAAGTCCTCAGGTGTGTTGAATTCTGGAAGATCGATGTCTCTCATCGCCCGATTGATCTTGGTCCAGCTCCTTTTGCAATAAGCCCATTTCTCTTAGATCTCCTGATGTGGTTCTTGGGCCATTTTCACCCAGTATTCAGCTGACTTCCTTATGCGGTCATTGTTGTTGTCCCTTAGCACCTGAATAACGTGATCTTTGGTGTCTCAACCCTTTTAAACCACGCTGATGTAATCAATTATTTCCATTAGTTGGTGATCTTTCTCATACCATCTTTCCATGTCCTTGCATGTTGCCAACACCATCAGGGTGCCTTCTTGGAAATCAACTATCCCTGTAGTAAAAAGGTGTCGCTCATTCGTGAATTTACTGTAGGCATCTTGGAATTTGCTTCTCAAGAACATCGTGGCCTGCGTGGAGTCCTAATAATATTTCTCCAAATGGCGCAAATTCTCTAACTCTTTCAGTGTAGCCTCCAACTCCTCTTAATCTTTCCTCACTCTATCCAAGGTGGTATCTATGATTTCCATCCCTGTGCCGATAAGCTCGGACGTCTTGGCATGCTCCGTGCTAATAAATTTCTCCTCTGTGGTGATGAGGATGGAGTTGTCCAGAGTAAGCCTCCTTTTCTTAGTGTTTCTCTTCATGATGTTTGTCCTATTTTGGTCATAGGCGATGGCTTGTATATCGGTGACCTCATCCACGGGTTCAGGGATTTGATGCTCTCCCCAAGTAAGCGTGTTTCCCAGGCTCCCGACTATGTATATCTGTTCAAGACTGGGTTCTTGAACTTCTTTTGTATGTCCCGAAAGTTTGGCCTCTGGTTGTTGATCATCGGGAGGTAAAGTACTGGCCAAAATTGATGACACAGGGGTCGGCTCGGTACTTACTTGATAATAAGTTGTTGAGATGTCGATTTCCTGCTGTGGAATTTCTTCCCCTTATTCACTCGATCCTAGCTCATCCCTCGAGTTGTCCATTGGGATCCCCAGTGTGTCGAGTGGATCATCATCCAAGGAGCTTTATACCTTGTGCTCCTTCTACAGACTTCTCTGACTTGGAGCATCGGGACTCGAGGTAGATGTTTTCTTAGGTTCTATTTCCTCTATGATTTTCACCGGAGTGACCGGGGACACCTCTGAGCTCTCCTTGTCATCATAGATGGTTATTAGATCGAACATGGGATTTTTTGTACTTTCTCTCCCTGATTTCCTCGCTATCTCGGGCTAAGTCGACACATCCCCTAGTGATCCTACCTATGGAGTTGAAATTTCAGGGTTATCTGACCCGATGATTTCTTCAATTTGTATCGGCTCAGGGTCAGTAGGTCCTCCCCAAATTTCGATTGGGTGGTAAGATAGAACCCTTGTCATCTATATGAGGATTGGTTCATTCTGCAGCTGATCAATTACTCTTTGTGCCTCTGTCATTAAGCACAGACCCCTTGTCTTTGCCTCTGGTGTCAAGAACAATCCCCTTCCCTGCACCTTTGTTGCCTCTGTCACTCTAATTTCTTCCCTGGCTCTGAGGGCCTCTTGAGCCGACTATTCTATTGTTTCCACTTGTTCATCCATTCTCATGGCCTTGAACCTGGTCATTTTTGGGTTGGCCATCCTCTGCACCACCTTGTCCTAGTCCTGGGTGTTCTTTGTGAAAAATTTGTCTTCAAACTTATCATGAGGATATGGCCAGTAGGATGAAACCTGCGATGCATGTTGGAGGACCAGGACTTTAGGATCATGCTTGCAGAATCAGCCAGTAGGTAACCTAAATTCATGTTGGCTCAACCCTTCTTATTTGGCTTGAGCAATATCCTTCACCAGATAGAACCCCACATGGAAACCGTAGGGTATGAAGGCTCGTTTCTTATCTTTGACCAATGTGGTGGTATATCCCTACAAGATGGTATGATAACGAATTTCTCCTATGACGAGTCAGTCCGAGACATGAGCTGGTAGGAGATGTGGTGCTCCGGTGGCCCCGAACACCCTGATGTAAGTGGCTCGCTCATCCAAGTACCAATGGCATACCTTGGATATCAGTTTCTTGGTTTTTGTCGATAGCCTTGGGCATTCCTTCTTAAAAAGAATAAAATAAATATGGGCAATGAATTCATCGCAGATGAGGGAGTAGTATTTCTTGTACTTGTTTTCCCATAGCATGTTGAAGTAGACGTGGACCAGGAGCTCTGCAACATGCTAGCTCAAATTCATGTCGGTGAAGACATTCCTAGCACACATGCAATCAAGCATGTACGAGGCCATGTAAAAATTTGGTGCTTCTCCTTCCTTCGGCGTCTAAGCCTACTGCACATAGGTTCTTAGTTGTTTGGATATTATTTCTCCCCAGTTGAAGCTGCACCCAACGATTGCAACTATGTATGCCAAAGGCATCCATGCTTATGAAAACTTGGAGCAATCTTTTTCTCCATATATCCGACAGATGAGAGCCATCAAATAGATGCATGGCTCCCTCAGGTTAATTGTTCCGTACCATCCATTGCTCTGATTTGTGAATTTCTTGTCTCCCCTCCACCATGAGGCCATCAATCAGCTGGTTTCATGGATTTCATAGAAATTCACCAAAAATTCTGTGTTGAGTTGCTCCTCCAGGTCCCTGAGCTTGTAGTATTTATGGACCTCAGTCGGGAGGAAAACCTTGACTCACTCGCCATTCTCATTGTTAATCAAACATTTATGCCCATCTGTATGGTCGATGAGCCACTTGAGGACCTCTATGTAAGGGAAAACGAGGGTTATTCTTGACACCATGTGTAAATATGACCTTCGGATGTTGGGGAACACTTGGTCATCAAGCGCCCTTACATCTGGGTCACTGTGTGGGATATACTCCAGGTATTCTTCTTTGTTAATCCTGTTGAAGATATCCCCTCACTATGGGAGCACTACCTTGGATCTGGTGCTTGCCTCTGTATCTCCAAAGGCTAGAGGTTGGATGAAAACTTTCTTTGTTGTTCTCTTGACGACAGGCTCCGATCTAGGGATGTACTCCAGTTGTCTCGCGGTCCCTGGAGAAGAGCCTTCGCCTTTCTCTAGTTCTTTTAGCTTCGGTGCTCTTGAGGAGCATCTAATGGTTGGATTTCTCAGCGGCATTGTTCCTGCAACTTGAGCAGAGTGTTAGAGACTTTGTAAAAATCGGACGAACACATATAAATTATAACCAGTGAATTGACAGACTTGGAAACATACCTTTGAAGCTTGTCAAACCTGGTTTTTGATAATCACGGGGTCGGTACAGTATTCGAGTTTCTCGTTTTTCTCCTTCGGACAGTCTAGAATTCCCTTATGCGCATAATGAATTTTTTCACAATGGTTAAATATATTTTAAACATGGAAGTTCTTACCGTGTCACATCTTCAATTCAATTTGGGTTATGAGTGAAAATTCAATAAATCTGTCGCAAAATCTTTAGAACTTAAATTCAGCATGGTTTGACGTCGGAGGTGTGGGTGGTGATGTGGTCTATCAGCGATTTCAAAATTGTTGTTTTGATTGGCGCATGAGGTAGCAACTACTGCGGGCTCAGGTATTAATTAGCTCCTTAAATGTCCAGAATTCAGTCGTATCTAATGCTGAAACCGTCTCGTCGTGTCTCCCTTTCAGTGAGTGGATCGGGGATCAGGATCATGCTATGAACATTTTCATTGATATCCTCCTGCAAAATCTCCAACGCTGATCGATCTTATCGTACAGTTCTGACGTGGTAAAGCTGACTCGAAGGTGTGACTAGGACCTAGGTAACCAAGAATGACTCGGGATAGAACCAAACCGTACGACCTTCTTACCTGGTAAAGACATGTGGCATTGGAGACAAGTGACTTAATTCACTCGTATTAGTCGGATTCAAGAATTTCCTTAAGATATTCATTCTAAAACACACCTCAGCTTGTCGATGCCGAAAAATTGTCAAGGATCGGCGATAAGCCTACCAAAGCGCTCTCGGATCGTCTCCTTCAAAAAATTCTCGATGTCGAAAAAGCATCGAGGATTGGCCATCAGGGATAACTTTATCATGGTCAAAAATTTTGTTGTGATCCTTCTGGGTTTTCCCCGATTCCGATAAAGTGTGTCGGGCATCGGCTACCGACGATTTCTTTTCGTTATTTGATAATGCCTCCCCGTATTTTACCGATGTCGAAGAGGGATCGACTATCTCTCAAACCTTTATGTGAAAAACTTAACGCAAACCAAAACTTCCTTATGTCGATGCCCGATGAATATCGACACTCGATGACTTTTTTTTTCAGAGTGGTTCTTGTACTTACTTGAATTCCTTCTGACGCCGAACCTGAGCGTGTTGGGTGCAGTGTTTGGCTATCGATTCTTACTTTAGGTGTTAAGGTATTTTAGTCACGGGGTTTCACAAATTCAAAAAAACCTGGATAGGTGATGAGAGTCGTGAAAATAAACAAAGACAAAACATTTCCCAACATCAGACAGTGTAGAAGACCAAGTGGTACCCAAAAAGTGAGAAACATTTAATAAGGATTTTTAGGTTGTGTTGAGTGCTCAACAAATGGCAACTTACTGAGCGAAAGAAGAATATATGTTCCTACCTCTGGCTCAGCTGATGCAAAAACTGGTTACAAACTCAACTGGTTTTTATCAGAGCCTCTTTTATCCTTGTATTTTAAATTCTCTGGTTGGTGCATCTGGGCCTACCTGTGGGGTTTCAAAATTTATTCCACCTTTGTTTCCTATAACCCTGACCCACGCCCTCTTTGAAAAGAGTCGAGTAAATCATTCACCGACACTAGGCCTTTTAGTTATCGTCATTCACTTGCTACGGTGTTTCTCTACTGCTAGTGAGCGTCCATAGCCCCGACGGAGTCACCCCGATGTCACAGACCTTTCTCCGTTGCCAGCGAGCACCCATAACCACGATGAAGTTATTTGCATACCCTCTCCTAATTTGCACTCGTTTGATATAATTGATTTTATTTCGACAGAATTCCCTGAGCGAGTGGGAGAGGAGGACTTTTGTTATTTGCAAAATGAGATGGTTAAGGTGAAATTTTTTCTAGCTCTGTGTCGAGGTACATGTATTCATTTCCATATTTTCATCTTTCCCTTTAGGTTTTACCAGACCACTAGGAGGACATTTCATCACTTTGCCAAGGTTGTTTATTTGCATAGGTTAGATACAAAACTCCTTCAAACCACCACAATTCTCCCAGCGCTTCTTGTGTTATATGTAAGCGTGAGTCAGGAAAAGAGTTCACCGTATCACATGAACTAAGGTCAACCAATGCATTGCTAAACACAAACTTCAAAAGCGCAGAAGATACTATAACAAGCAAAACAAAAAATGAAGAACTCTACAATCAGTCTACCTAAAAACAAAATATCATGGAAATACACACATTTTTTTTTAACATAAATATTGTTTTAGGGATTGGCCATTCACGGGGAGGGCGTCAGGTTCCCCCCTCAAATTTTGCAAATGATACGTGCCTACCCCAATTTTCTCAACTACCTGAAAAGGTCCGAGCCATAGATTTTTAAACTTCGAATGTTTTCCCTTCGACTCATTTTCTCGGTCCCATTTCTGGACTAAGTATCCTACTTAAAAATTCTTCTCCTCAGCCTTATGTTTATCAAACCACCTTTTAACTATCTGTTGGTGAGCTATGAACTTTGATTTTTCTTTCTCCCTTTCTTCTTCCAACATGAGAAGGGTATCAATCCTTTGTTGTATAATTGATGAGGGTTTTCCTTTAGAATCCTGAGCAAACTGAAGTGATGGAAGATATATCCCATTCAGGAGAATGGATTCCTATCTGTATACCAGAAAGTATGGGGAATTCCCTATAGCTTCCTTGGGTGTTACTCTATCATACCATAAGGAATTATGAAGCGAATTGTGCCAATTCCTTTGGTTTTCTACAATTGTTTTCTTTAATATCCTCACTAGGTTCTTATTGGTTGATTCTGCCACTTCGTTCCCCTGTGGATAGTAGTTTACAGAGTATGTGATTATGATTCCTTTGTAGAAAGAAAACTCTATTAATAGGGTGGAATAGAAGTAAGTGGAATTATCAAAAACAAGGATGGAAGGCATACTGAACCTTGTAATCAGTTGTTGTTCTATGAATTGGATCACCTCCTTTTCATTTACATGAGTCAGAGGGATGGCCTCCGCCCATTTCGTGAAATATTTTGTGGCAATCCATATGTATCTATGTTGTTTTGAAGAACTTGGTGTGATTTCTCCTATGATATATAACCCCCATTGCTCGAATGGCCTGGAGTCAGCCACAAGTTGGAGCGAGACAACTGCTCTTTTTTCCCTCCTCGTGCTCATTTGACAGGTTTTACAGTTCCTAGAATATGTGTGAGAATCTCTGAACAGAGTAGGACAATAATATCTGACTCTCAGTATTTTTTGAGAGGTGGTATTACCTTCGAAGTGTCCACCTTCAGGTCTATCATGGAGCTCCTTCAGGACCTTGTCTGCATATTCGTGTTCAAGACATCTTAAAATTACCCCATCATAATTAACGCGAAAGAGCACCGAATTTATGAGATGATATTGTGTTGATTTTAACCTGAGAGCTCTCCTTTCCCTAGGGTTTACATTTTCTGGGCAGGTCCCATGATGCAGGAGATAAGTTAGTTTATGATACCAAGACTCTTTCCCTGGGGAGACGTATGACGCTTCACCACACCATAAGGCCAATTCATTTTCCCATCCTAGATCTTCATTTACTTGGTCCTGGGCTTCAGCTGCCAGTTTTCATAATCCTTGTTCCTTAACCAGTTTATCAGGTTTTATATCTAGATCAAATTCTTGGACTACTGCCATCCATTTTCCTCTTCTTTCCCCCATCTCCTGTTGAGTGAATAGGGATCAGACTGCACGGTGAGGCACGATGACTTTGGTATGCTTATTTAGGATGTAAGATCTGAAGTGTTTCACTGCCTTGTATATTGCATAAGCATGTTTGTCTATAGCAGGGTAATTTAGTTCGGCCCCTTGGATATTAGTGCTCATAAATGAGATTGGGGCCTCATTGTTGTCATCATCCTTCTGAGTCAATACTGCAACTAATGATTGGTCGGAGGCGAAAGTATAGAGGAAGAAATATTGGCTAAATTCTAGACTTCGCAACACTGGAGCTTAAGATATTGCAACCTTAATATTGCTAAAAGAACTTTTTCGTTCCTCATCCCACTTAAATTCATCATCTTTGTGCATAATATTTTGCAAGGGTTTGATATTTTCAGTGAAATCGGGGGTGAACTTCCTCACAAAATTTATTTTCCCAAAGAAGGATTGCATAGCCTTTTTGTTGTGGGGTAATGGAAGCTGAGATATAGCCCTTATCCATTCTAGGTCTATGTGAATTCATGCCCGAGATATAATATGACCTAGCATTTTACCTTCCTCGACACCAAAAATAGTTTTCTTGGGGTTTAAGGATATACTGTATTTCCTACACCTTTCGAAAATATGGGTTAAGTGTTGGATGTGATATTCTTTGTTCTTTGAATACACAGTCACGTCGTCCAAATAAAATACTACACATTTGTTTATTAGTGCCTTAAACGCTATGCCCATGGCCCTTTTGAAGGTTTCCCTTGCATTGATTAACCCAACGGGCATGTGTTTATAAGAAAAGGTTCCCCACTCGGTTCGGAAGGTAGTTTTCAAACGGTCTTCCTCTAAAACTAGAACTTGGTTGTAACCTAAAAAATCGTCCAACAGGGAGAAAATCTCATAACCATACACGGTCTGCAAGAGTTGCTCCATCGATGGGACTGGGTAGTTGTCCTTTTCTGAAGCTCTATTGAGATTTCTGAAATCTACACATAGGCAGAACTCCCCAGAATTTTTCCTTAATGGAACCAAATTTTCTACCCATGCAAAGTGTCTAACCTGGAAGATAATCTTAGCATCTAGTAATTTCTTTAACTCCTGACACATGAGAGGCTCCAGGGATGGGTGGTACTTCCGGAGCTTCTGTTGGAAGGGTTTCACTCTGGTATTTAACGATATTGTGTGTTGAATGATACGAGTGTCATAAGTTTTCATATCTCGACAGGACCATGCAAAAACATCTTGATATTGTTTGAAAAGTTTGAGATAGGCCTTCCTTTCTTCTTTAGATATTGTCTTTCCAAGTTTTATATTCTTAGGGTTTTCCGAGGTTCCTAGATTTATAGTCTCGTACATGGGACAAGAACTCCCCATTTTTGCATCCGTTGACCATTTGAATCTTTCCCTTAAGTCAAAAGGGTTTTATAAATTGGTTACTCCCTTCAGTATAGTGTGAGACCTTGGTTTGTCAGTCGATCGATCTATTTCAGGTTTTTATACATGAGGGTTAGGATCTACTAATTGCTCCTGAAATACTTCATTGTCAATAGCTAGATCTTTAAAATTATCCTGATTGGTTAAAAAGTTTATGATCTGTTCATCTCCTTCAAAGACCTTCCAATTGGAAATATTTTTGGGAACTGATGGTTTATAGAGTAGATCCACAATGAATTGGGAGGCTTCATAGTCTTCTAGAGGGAATAACCTTGAGGCAGCAGTGGCCAGAGAATTAGCAAGAGTGTTCTTTGTTCTGGGGATCACTGTAATGTTAAAGGCTTCAAAATGTTCTATTAGTCTGTGCACTTCCTATTGATAATTCCTTAGGTGGGGAGAGTTGCAATGTATAGTGTTCCTTACTTGTCTAACGATGATTTCAGAATCTCCAAAAACCTTCAATTCTTTAACATTTAAGTCTATGGATTTATTTATCCCTTGTACTAGAGCTTCATACTCAGCGATGTTGTTTGTGCACTCAAATTCTAATCTACAAGACATGAAATTTTTTTTACCTTTGGGATCAATAAGGATACACCCTGCTCCTGACCCTTTTTGTGATTTGGATCCATCAAAGTAAAAGGTCCAGACTGGTGAGGGAAAACCATTATTTTCTTCTTGCCTACTGGTTTCCTCCTTTCTTCCTATTTTCTCCGTGGTTTTCAACAGAGGTTTTTGACAGAAGAGGATTTCTTCTATCGTCATCGACAAATTTTCTTGAAAAATCATTTTGGAGTTTTGAGTAAGAGGGACATCATATGAGAGAGAGGAGAAATTCCCAAAATCGGATTTGCAAGAATAATTTCCTAATACAGGGAAATTTTCCACGGAGGGTTCGTTGAGGGTTTCTAGGTCGGTGACAGTGTGTTTCAGATATATTTACCTGTCAATCCTAATCATATTCAGGTGTCCCTTTAATGGCAACCAAAGGTGATCACAGTATGTACTAAATTATTTGTTTAACTTCTCATACCAATATTGACTAAGTATCAATCCATAATCTTTTGGGATATCTACTACAATGATGTCAATTACTTGAACAAATTTCGGGTGTGTCGCCATCCTGATAATGACATCCTTGAGTTCTCCCATAACTTTCACCTGGGTTATGTCTAGTTGTATCACATGTTTATCACTTTTGAGAGGGGTTGTGTTAAGTTTCTTGCATATAGATAGTGGCATAACATTAGAGGATGCCCTTGATTCAACCAAACAATTATGGAGGTTTTTTTTTAAGACTTCAAATGTCAAAAGGAACAGTGGGACAAAAGGCTTTCCCTTCTTATCTTCAGAGCAAGCGTTCATAGTTGATTTATTTCTTAGATCTGAGAGGACTAGATTTTCTCTTTGGTCAGTTCTTGTTGTAGGATTTTCTACTGACTTCAATGCTTGTAACAGAAAGTCCTTTTGCTGAGGGATTCTACACATGTCCATGACCGATATATTGGCCTTGAATTTTTTCAAATCTTCTACTATGTTGTAGTCTAGCTTGGGAAATTCTCGAGTATGGATGTTTATAGGATTTCTTCGGGAGACAAAAGGTTCTTTAGGGTGATCGGACGTTGGATTTCCTCCTAAATTTCGGGCCGTAGTAAGGTCGTTTGAGACAGGTTGAACCCTACTTCGTGTTTTCACATCCAAGACTTCTGTGGGTGGTTCTTGAACCTCAAATAGATCATCAGAAGACATTGGTACGTCAGGGTCCCATATCATTATGGTTGTTTCTTTTGGTGGATCAACTTCTTCCTGATAAAAAATATTCATAGTTGAGCCGCTCGATTGTTCGATAAAGGAAACCTCGTCTAGAAACCGGTTAACCATCAAATTCATGGCATGCACCCATTGTGGGAAGTATCTTGCAGAATGTTTTTCTTGGTGATAGGTACAGAAAGAGACGAATGCTACATTTTCAAAATCGATGTTTAAGTTGGCTGGGGGAGGTTCAATTTCTTTGAACGGTGGATTTATTTTAAAAAAAGGTTTATAGGGCCTCTGGCCTTGGTTCCCTTCCCTTGCACTTCTTTTCATGTATATGATTTTGTTTGAAAACTTCTTTACCATGCGTTGTAGGTCTTCTATGTCCCCACTTACTTTTTCGGGACCTTGTTCTGTTTGTTTCCCTGGGGGTCTAGTCAAAGAGAGTCCTCTCCTCGGAGGAGGTTGAACTTCCTTCTTTCCTAGTGAAATCTGGCCTTATTTACATTCCTTCATTTGGAATTCTATTGTTTTGGCTTCTTCAAAATTCTCATCTAACGTTGTTTTGGAAGCCCTCTTCACAAACATGGAAATGGAAGTTGGGAGGGCATTAACGTATACTTCGATTTGCAATTCATGAGTGGATTTAGCTTCGGGTTGAATTTTTTTTGGGATAGTGGTGAACCGTTCATTAAATTCTTTAACCTTCTCCTTTGAACTCATGGTGGGGGGAAAAAACTCAACCATCAAAGCTCCTGTAGTGGTTTCTTTTGCAAATTTATCTAGAAAATCCTTTTGAAACTTTGTCCAACTAGTTATGGACCCTACAGGTAAGTTAAAATACCACGTGGAGGCCGAATTCTCAAAAGTATAGGGGAAAATCCTGCATACTACATCTT
This sequence comes from Picea engelmannii, assembly GCA_009831015.1. Taxonomy (NCBI): domain Eukaryota; kingdom Viridiplantae; phylum Streptophyta; class Pinopsida; order Pinales; family Pinaceae; genus Picea; species Picea engelmannii. Next base: position 17,423 of record ML806312.1, read on the forward strand.
CATGTTAGACATTCATCAATCTAATAGCTAGTATGAATTTTTTGATATGGTCTTCAGGCAATACTGAGGTTTCAGGGTCAAATTCAGGGAGTAACTTTTCTAGATGTCGGGGGAGGTTATGTACTTATCCAGGGATGGCCATAGCATCTCTGGACAACCAAGGTTGATTACTCTAAGGTGGGTTTCCCCTTTATTCATTATGATCATTGTTATCTTCCATGTCGCCCGACTCTAAAACTGAGTGTTCTGAGTTAAACTCTTCTTCATCAGAAAAAACATCGGGCTCAGAGCAGTTACTGGATGGTTTTTTGGGGATTATATTAAGAGGATATTCAATTTCGGTGAGGGTGAAATCTATCAGGTCTTCTAATGTGTGAATGAAAACCTGGTTGGGGGTGTCGAACACTGGTCTTCTTACTTGTTTTCTAGGAGGAAGTAACAGAGCTAATGGTAGTTCTCCGATTTGTCGGGCATAAGCTCTTATGATTCTTATGAACTGGTTCAACTCCTCGTGAGGAAGAGCATAAGGTATTTCATGGAATAGATTTTATTCCTCTTGCTGGGGTGAGTTACTCGCTTTGGGAGTGCTCAATGTGTGTGGGTTGTCTTGAGAATGACTAGTCATGCATGAGGCCTATTTTGAATTATAGGCTATGTGAAATATTATATCAAAGATATTGTCAGCCATTCATTCTTCAGGCCCTCCTTCTAGCGCCAATTATGTTGAGGGTTCCTAAATCCATTTAACTCAATAGAAGGAACCAAACCCGCCACCGAGGCCCAATTAGACTCTGCAGCATTTGATTGTGGAATGGTTCTCCAGATCTTGTGATCCGACCAATTAATCGATGGGCTTTACGTACTGATTGACAAGATGTCGTCTTGTGAAAACTCCTCCTTCAGTTTGAACGTTCTTAATGTAGGAGCATCGCCTTCAAAGTCAAAACACAAGCGTGGAGGAAAAGAAATTACATCTCAGCATGACAGAGTTTCAAAACAGAAATTAACTCAGAATTAAATCGAGTTGTTGAGATATTTTTGAAAGCAGTATTTTTAAATATGTCATGTTTGTAAATTCGTGAAGGACTTTAAGGGGTTGCAAATATAGAGTGTTGATTCTTATCTGGAAATAACTGTTAGTTATTGTAATAGGAAAGAGTAGGTAACCGCTAAGAGTTTGATATGATAGGTTACAGACACGACAACGAGAGCTCGTGGAGCCAGTCCTTAGATAATTTGTTGTTGTTGCATTGAAAAATTATTATGAGATTAGGAGATGAGATAGAGATCAGAGAGATCAATAGAACAGAATAGAGTAGAAGAAAGACTATGTAATTTGTTTTGTTGAATGAATAGAAAAGACAGAATTATCCCAAATCTTGGACTATGTTCATTTGAATGTATGAATGAATGAATGTTATATTATGTGTATGTCATTTATTTCATTTTTGTTCATGTATGATTGTTTGAGAAGTTGATAGTATGAAGTTGTGACGAAACTGGATAAGTTTCAATTGTTTCTCTTTTGAAACTCGTATGCAAGGTGTGCATCTTGAACGCAAGGAGTGCATCGATTGAGTCTCGGATTGACTCAGAGGATTTCAGAGAGAACCAAGGAAACTTAGACCAGGTGCAAGGTGTGCACAGCTTCAAGAAGTGACCAAGCGTCAAAGAACCAAAATAGAGGAATGCCAGGTGGGCGAGAAGAATTTCTTTTCAAGAAATCCTTCGATCTGAGTTATCGAAATCTCGATAATGCAAGGAGTGTGTGGGAAATCAGAATACTTTGAGGATAAAGCTCATGAGAGATAACACTTTTCATACAGTGTTGACGAGATCCAAGAGTCAGACTCATAAGGAGGAGAAAAGGTTTGAAAAATTTGAAGACTAATTAATCTTCTAAGGCAGAAGAAATCAGAAGCTCAGGAGGAGGAGCGACAGTGGTTGTTGGATCACAGAGAAAAGGATCAACAGTAGTCTAATTAGAAAAAGGTGCACGCGCCTTATCACTTGGCACACATAGGAGAGAGAACCTATCAAGGTTTGAGACTTGAGATTTTTGAAGCCCGAAGAGCCAGAAAGCTGAAGTAGAATCTCAGTCGTCCGATCAACAGGAATAGATCTGAGCCATCAGATTGTTTGAGGTAAGCTTGAAGCGTCGGATCACCCAGGATGAATCTGAGCCATCAGATACCATGGATCCAGGAGGAGGCAATCTTGAAAGTTGATATTCCCGAAACGCAAAGAGCTGGAAAGTCGGAGTGAATCTGGACCGTTAGATCCAGGAGGATACATGTCGGCAGGTCGTGAGATCCAGAGGAAGGAAAAAGGTGAAACGTTGAAACACCCAAAGCCCGAATAGTAGAAGATTCGAGAGCCTTCGATCTTCATGGGGACACTTGTCAATAGATCGTGAGCTCCAGGTAAACTGTAGGGGGTTTCATTTGAGATCTGAGATTGTCGAAACCTGAAGATCTGAAGTGAATCTGGACCGATAGATATAAGGGAGACATGGAGTGAATCCTTGAACTCGGGGAAAAGTCCCAAAGTGATTCAGAGCTGTGGGATTTAAGAGAGACGTGGCATAAATCCATGTACTCTAGGTAAAGACCCGAATTAGTCCTTGACCATCAGATTAAGTGGACATGCGTCAATGGATTAAATCCTTCGGATAAAAGGCATTGGGAAGAAGGGTGAAGTTTGAGATTTCAAAACCCCCATGTTTGAAATCGTGAAGAGATCTCGACCATTGATCAAGAAGGGGAATATATAATCCGTAGAGTTGGAAAGCGCATATCTAAACGATCAGTTCAGACAATATCGTCAAGATCGTGAGATCAACGATCCCGTAGCATTTCGGGGGTAGGAGTTGCACGGACTTTAAAATGTTGAGGGCGGGTCGTAATCGCGTGGTCACGTGAAGTCATTTCCCAAGGTCATATCAAGAGAGGGCTTATCAGAAAAAGGAGCTAACGCCCAGTACTCTGAGATTTTGCAGGAGAGAGAAAGGGAAGGTTGCGCATGCTATCAAACCTACATCGAGGAGCTGAAAGGGGCTTTGTTTAGTCACAAAATGAGACCATAAATGTTTCATAGAGTCATTCGACTCACAAATTGGAGATCCTTGACCGAGAGGTCATGTAGCCCTACGTGGAAGTAGGGGGGCTGCATCAGTTCTCTTTTTTGTATTTTCTCTTAAAGGTGGGACCGATACAAGATAAATGTTGGTATAAACTAGTTGGGTCACAAAGGGGAAATGTTTAACTACAAAAGAAGGTTGAGCTTGGGAAAACCCTCATTCTCAAGGATGCAGACAATGATTCTTACACCTATGACAAGCCTAGTACTAATACATCAACTTGTTGGAATTTCAATTATTGACTGAGATATAATCTATCAGAAGAAAACATACATGCAATAAAATGATGGCAAGAAAAATAGTTTCCTTAGCTCTAATCACCAATCACACATTAACACAATGATTTTCTTACACCATTAGAGGCAAGAATAATAAAAAATATTGAATCAGATAACTTATCAACAGATTCAGAAAATCTTACTCATTACAGCATCCATTCATGAGATAAAGTCGGAAGTAATTCCTCCTTATGACCCAATCACACACGCTTTGATGAAAACAAAAACTTGTCTCAGGTCCTAAACGAGACTTCTCATTTAAGGTAGCTCCGAAATAGTTCTTTACAATTCCAAAAATGAGGGTCTTTTCCAAAACCATCGACCCTTTCTAACAGATCGATCCTCTTATTTATATCAAGTTATTAACTAAAAATAACTATCAAAAGTGCAAGCTAAGTAAAACAAAACATCGCCACATATCTCTTTCATCTCTTAGTCTTCTAAGAGTCATCAAATGATTTCACTTGAGTGGATGACTCTTCTCATACTCCGACCAGTTGATGAAGAGTTCCTCACATGTGTTGGCATATGAGAATCTTTGTTGGTCCATCGGGGTCGAAAGGGTCTCCTTTATTTCCACTGCTCGTGCCCGATACTTGACTACTTTAACACTTAATTGTTGTAACATTGTTCGAGCCTTGATCAGGTGCTCCATGAACTGCTTCACCTGACCTGGTGCCATGTTCTCCACCTTTGTTATCTCCACAGTCCACGATGAGTCTTGTTCTGCATGTAGTTTGACTATGTCATGCAAGTCAACAAAGTCCTCAGGTGTGTCTAATTCTGGGAGACCGATGTCTCTCATCGCCCAATTGATCTTGGTCCAACTCCTTTTGCAATCGCCCCATTTCTCTTGGATCTCTTGATGTGGTTCTTGGGCCATTTTCACCCAGTATTTGGTTGACTTCCTTATGCGGTCGATGTTGTTGTCCCTTAGCACCCGAATAATGTGCTCTTCGACGTCTCGGCCCTTTTGAACTGCATTGATGTAATCAATCCTTTCCACCACTTGGTGAGCTTTCTCATACTATATTTCCATGTCCTTCCATGTTGCCTGCACCATAAGGGTGTCTTCAAGAATTTACTGTAGGCATCCTAGAATTCACTTCTCAAGAAGACTGTGGCCTGCATGGAGTCCTGATAATATTTCTCCAAATGGCTCAGATGCTCTAACTCTTTCACCACAATGGCCAAATCCTCTTCATATTTCCTCGCTCTATATAGGGTGGCATCTATGATTTCCATCCCTGTGTCGATAAGCTCAGACGTCTTGGCATGCTCCGTGCTAATCAATTTCTCCTCTGTGGTGATGAGAATGGAGTTATCCAGAGTAAGCCTCCTCTTCTTGGTGGTTCTCTTCATGATGGCTTTCCTCTTTCGGTCGTAGGAGATGGCTTGTATATTGGCGACTTCATCCATGGGTTCAGGGATTTGTTGCTCTCCCTAAGTAAGCATGTTTCCTAGGCTCACGACTGTGTATCTCTTTTCAAGACTGGGTTCTTGAACTTCTTTTGTATGTCCCGGAAGTTCGGCCTCTGGTTGTTTCTCATTGGGTGTTAAAGTAATGGATAAAATTGATGAATCAGGGGTAGGCTCGGTACTTACTTGATAATCGGTTGTTGAGATGTTGATTTCCTGCTGTAGAATTTCTTCCCCTTGTTCACCTGATCCTAGCTCATCCCTCGAACTGACCATTAGGATCCCCGGTGTGTCGAGTGGCTAATAATCCAAGGCACTTTCTACCGCATGCTCATTTTGTGGACTTCTTTGACTTGGAGCATCGAGACCTGGTGCATATTATTTCTTAGGTTTTGTTTCCTCTTTGATTTTCACCGTAGTGACCAGGGACACCTCTAAGATATCCTCATCATCATAGATGGTTATTAGATCGAACAAGGGATTTGGTGTACTTTCTCTCCTTGATTTCCTCGCTATCTCGGGCTGAGCCAACACGTCCCCTGGTGATTCGACCTGTGGCGTTGAAATTTCAAGGTTATATGAACCAGTGGTTTCTTCAATTTGTATCGGCTTAGGGTCACTAGGTCCTCTCTGACTTTCGATCAGCTGGTCAATTGGAACCCTTGTCATCTCTATGAGGTTTGGTTTGTCCTGCAGCTAATCAATTACTCTATGTGCCTCTGCCATTAAGCGTAGACCCCTTGTTTGTTCCTCTGGTGTCAAGAACAATCCCCTTCCCTGCACCTCTATTGCCTCTGTCGCTCTAATTTCTTCCTTGGATATGAGGGCCTCTTAAGCTGAATGTTCTATTGTTTCCACCTGTTCATCCATGCTCATGGCCTTGAACCTATTCATGTTTGGGTTGTCCATCCTCTGCACCACCTCATCCCAGTTCCGAGCGTTCTCTGTGAAGACTTTGTATTCAAACTTATCTTGATCATATAGCCAGCAGGATGAAACCTGCGATGCATGTTGGAGGACTAGACCTTTAGGATCATTCTTGCGAAATCGACTTGTAGGGAACCTAAATTCAAGTTGGTTCATCCCTTCTTGTTTGGATTGAGTAGTATCCTTCACCAGATAGAACCCCACATGGAAATCGTAGGGTATGAAGGCTCGTTTCTTGTCTTTGACCAATGTGGCGTTATAGCCCTGTAAGATGGTCCAACAACAAATTTCTCCTATGACGAGTCGGTCCGGGACATGGGCTGGTAGGATATGTGGTTCTCCGTATGCCTCGAACACCTTGATGTAGGTGGCGTGCTTGTCAGAGTACCAATGGCCTACCTTGGATATCATTTTCTTGGCTGTTGCTGATAGCCTTGGGCATTCCTTCTTAAAAAGAGTAAAATAAATTCGGGCGATGAATTCATCACAGATGAGGGAGTAAGATTTCTTGTACCTATTTTCCCATAGTAGGCTAAAGTAGACGTGGACCAGGAGCACTGTAGCATGTCAGCTCAGATTCATGTCGATGAAGACATTCCTAGCGCACATGACATCGAGCAGGTACAAGGCCATGTAAAATGTTAGTGCTTCTCCTTCCTTCGACGTCTGAGCCTGTTGCACACAGGTGCTTATTTGTTTGGATATTATTTCTACCCAGTTGAAGCTACACCCAACGATTGAAACTGTGTATGCCAAAGGCATCCATTCTTCTGAAAACTTGGAGCAATATTTTTCTCTGTATAGTCGGCAGATGAGAGCCATCAAATAGATGTATGGATCCCTCACGTTAATTCCCGTACCATCCATTTCTCTGATTTGTGAATTTATTGTCTTCCCTCCACCATGAGGCCATCAATTGATTGGTTTCATGGAGTTCATATAACTTCACCACGAATTCCATGTTGAGACGCTCCTCTGGGTCCCTAAGATTGTATCATTTATGGACCTATGTCAAGAGGAAAACCCCAACACACCCACCATTCTCATCATTAATCAAACATTAATGCACATCCATATGGTCGATGAGACACTTGAGGACCTCTATGCAGGGGAAAACGGGGGTTCTTCTTGCCACCATGTGTAAATATGACCTTCAGATGTTGGGGAATACCCGGTCATCGAGCACCCTTACGTCCAGGTCGATGTGTGGTATATACTCTCGGTATTATTCTCTGTTAATCTTGTTGAAGAGATCCCCCCATTGTGGGAGCGCTACCTTGGATCTGGTTCTTTCCTCTATATCGCCAAAGGATGGAGTTTGGATGAAAACTTTCTTTCTTAATGTCTTGACGACAGGCTCTGATCTAGGGACATACTCCAATTGCCTCGCGATCCTTGGAGAAGATCCTTTGCCTGTCTCTAGTTCTTTTAGATTTGGTGCTCTCAAAAAGCGTCTAGTGGTTGGATTTCTTAGCGGCATTGTTCCTGCAACTTGAGCAGAGTGTTAGAGACTATTTAAAAAACGGACGAACACATATAAATTATAACCAATGAATTGACAGACTTGGAAACATACCTCTGAAGCTTGGTAAACCTGTTTTTTGATAATCATAGGGTCGGTACAATCTTCGAGTTTCTTGTTTTTCTCCTTCAGACACTCTGGAATTCCCTTACGTTCAAAATGAATTTGTTCACAATGGTTCAAGATATTTTAAACAGGGAAAATCTTATTGTGTCGCATCAACCATTTAATTCAGGTTATGAGTGAAAATTCAATAAATATGCCACCAAATCTTTAGAACTTAAATTCATCATGGGTTGACGATGGAGGCGCGGGTGGTAATGTGGTCTATCGGTGATTTAAAAATTATTTTTTTAATTGGTGCATGAGGAAGCAACTAATGCGGGCTCGGTGACGCATAACCCATACCTCAACAGGGTCTGTTGACCTCCTGGTCTATGGATATTCCTCTATTCCCGAGATGAAGTAGCTCTCCAGGTCCCAGCTGGAACCTCCACGGAAAAAAATCCACAAGTCCTTTTATGAAACTACACCTGTGCGAATAAGCACTAGGAGTAAGTTTCCTCTCCATGTGACCACTAGTTGTGACCACGAGCCTAACCAAAAGGAACTTCGCGACCTTAGGTGTTCTACTGCTAGTTTCCCTGGCTCTTCCAATTGCCGAAATCTGAATTAGAGCTTAGTGAACGCTAGCTCCCCCCTTTATCCTCCGATGGTGTGACTTCCAGATATGACTTGGGGCCCAACTCCCAAACACTTTGGGACCTCGTGCTTCGTGAATATCAAAATTTATCTCATATCCTTTATTCTAAACCCTGAACCCTGATTTCTACTCATGTCAGATCGATGGTCCACTATCTCCCATGATCCAATGGTCCAGGTCTACTCTCTGCGAATCGGGACTTCACACTCCCTGATGTTGGAATATGACTCTCTCCTTCGAACCTTCGACTCTCGACTTCCTAATTTCCAAAATCTCTTTCCCACGAAAGGAATCAATGGTTCGATCTTCCCTTATATCGACGACTGACTATCCCTCCTGAGCTTGATTCCTTAGGGAAACTTCGAACCTCATCCTCCTTTTAACTTCTTTGAATCTCTATCCTTCTTGAGCTTGGATTCTTGCTTCAAACTCATGGATTCTAAGGAATCATGCACACACTCCTTGCAGCTTCACGATAACCTCTGGTTATTCAAAAACTCCAACTTCGTTCATTCCTTTGCGACAAAAGTTCTTCAACCACTCACCTGGGTTGGACAAGTCTAAGACTCGACCTGGCCTGCGCACACCTTGCACGACTCTGTGCTATACTTTCACTTCTGCTGGTATAATATCAATGGTATCTCTCCTGAGCTTTCTGGGCTAAAACTCAAAACACCTATCAATGCACTCCTTGTGGACTTTCACTGCACTCCTTTCAAGAATTCTCAGGAAGAGAAACAATTGAAACCTATACTCTTCTCATAGAATTCATACATTCAACATGAAATCACATACACACAACATTGAAACAAATGCATAACAGAGAATATGAGCAAGATGTAAATGTACCATTAAATACATACACACAACAACTATAACACACCATGAAATTGGATCAAAGCATTCTTATATTAATTCAAGTGCTTATGTACATGGTCTCAACAACAACAACTATTTGCTCATACAACTTCTACAATCTTTGTTCTTCTATGTTCTCCTATGCTCTCTTTCTCTACAACTCCTACAATGAGAGAATGATAGTACATTACATCTACGAGGGAGTCTTCTTGTGTTTTCCCCCTTACAACCTTAAGCTATCTTATCGAAATTAAAGACTACCATCTACTTTACATTTATTACAATAAATGTCCACAACCAACAGATGAGAGCGAACTCTCAAGATCTGTATTACAATCCCCAAAACATTAAAATCAGTTACATCCCTCCAGCTATTACATTAATGGTTCTTCTTTTTGAAATTCAGAAGTGTCTTCAAAATGTGCATTGGTGTATATCCAGTTGTCCTCCACTCATGCTTGTTGATGATGCTCCTGCATCATACTCCTCTGGCTGAAAAATTCATGGACTCCTGTCCATGAGCTCTTGCATCGTCTGTCCATGTTTTTGGATATCTGCTCCATTTTCCCAACTTGCATCCTCAATCGAGTGTCCTTTCCACTTTACCATATATTCAAGATATGTCTTCCTCCAGGTTTTCTTGCTAACTCTCTGATCAATGATCTTTTCCATCTGCAGATTTTCAGCTACAGGCATCTGTTTGACCCACTGAATTTCCTTATGATTCTTTGTTCCATTTTTTTCATCTTCTTTGTAAGGGTACATATATTCTACGTTGAATATGGGTGATATGCCCACATCATATGGAAATTCTATCTCATAATCATTTGCCTCGAATTTCCTCAAAATCTTACACAACCCTATCTTCTTCATCTTCAACTTATTATATGTTCCCCTTGGGAACCTTTCTTTTCAGAGGTGTGCTAAGAATAAATCTCTCACTTAAAATTGAAGCTCTCTTCTATGATGATCTACCCTACACTTATATTCCTGGTTAGAACTCTGCAACCACTCTTTAATCTTACTGTGGAGCTCTTGCATCTCTGCTGCAAAATATTCCACTCTAGCACTCCTAAAATCATTCTTCTCTAAAGATCTCAAATCATATAATCCTCTTGGCTGCATTCCATACAGTATCTAGAATGGGCTATGTCCTGTGCTCCTATTAGGTGAGTCATTATATGAAAATTCTGCTTGTGGAAAAATTTGATCCCACTGACTGTGATGTTTAGTTACTAAACTCCTCAATAAGTCCCCCAAACTTCGATTTACTACCTCAGTTTGTCCATCCATCTGAGGGTGATATGATGATCCAAAATATAAATTCGTCGCCAGCTTCTTCCATAGTGTCCTCCAAAAAAGACGAACAAATTTAGTATCTCTGTCTGAAACAATACTCTTGGGTAACCCATGAATTCGAACAACTTCTTTGAAAAACAAGTTTGCAATGTGTGTTGCATCACTGGTCTTCTGACATGGAATGAAATGTGTCATTTTGGAAAATCTATCGACTACCACAAATATGGAATCACAACCTCTTTGTGTCCTTGGAAGTCCCAACACAAAATCCATGCTTATCGCATCCCACAAACTCTCTAGTATTGGCAATGGTTGATACAACCCTGTATTCTATATTTTTCCTTTTGCATGTTGACAAATCTTACACTTGTTGAAAAATTTCCACACATATGTCCTCATTCTTGGCCAATAGTATAAACTATTCAGTTGCACAAATGTTTTATCATGACCAAAATGTCCAACCAATCCCCCACTATGTTTTTCCTTCAAAAGGTTTTCTCTCATAGAACTCTTTGGGATACACAACTGATTTCCTTTGAATAGCAGTCCATCCTGAATTAAATATTCAATCCATTGGCTTCTATATCTTAAAATAGGATTCTCACATGCTTCGTAAGCATCCTTGAAATCTGAATCATCCTTGTACATTTCCTTAAGGCTATCAAAACCTAAGGTCTTCACTTGAAACTCCTGCAGAATCAAACATTTCCTGCTCAATGCATCAACAACCTTGTTAGCATTTCCATAAATGTGCTTTATAACAAAAGTAAAGTTCTACATAAACTCAACCCATTTTTCATGTTTCTGGTTCAGTTTTTCTTGTCTGGTTATAAATTGTAAGGCCTGATTGTCGCTATAGAAAACAAATTATTTTGGAACCAGGTAGTGTCTCCATTTCTTCAATGCTTGTATGACTGTATAAAAGTCTTTATCATAAGTGGAGTAATTCTTCTTGGTCTCATCCAGTTTCTCACTGAAGTATGCAACTAGTCTATTGTCTTGACTTAATACTGCTCCAATCGCAAATCCACTTGCGTCACATCTCACTTGAAATGTTTTACTAAAATATAGCAAAACCAGAACTGGTTGTTCAGTTATCTTCTCTTTCAACAACTTGAAACTTTTCTCTGCTTCCTCTGTCCAATGAAAATATTTATGTCTCTTCTTGACTGTGTCCATCATTGGTGCACAAATCCCACTAAAATTTTTGATGAACTTCTTGTAAAACCTGGCTAGTCCATGGAAGCTTCTGACTTCAAAGATATTCGTTGGCAATGACCATTCTTTGATTGCTTTTGCCTTCTCCAAATCCATCGTCAACTCATTTTAAGAGATCACAAAACCTAAATAAATAAGCTTCATATTCATGAAAGATGACTTCTTCAGATTTATCATCAAATCCTCTTGCTGCAACCTCCTCATCACTAAAGTTAAATACCTCAAATTATCTTCCTCAGTCTTACTGAAGATCAGTATATCATCAATATATACAATTACAAACTTTCCAATGAAATATTTCAAGACTTCGTTCATCAATCGCATAAAATTACTTGGCGCATTCGTCAAGCCCAATGGCATGACAAGCCATTCACACAGTCCTTCATTCATCTTGAATTTTGTCTTCCATTCATCACCTTCCCTCATTCTAATCTGATGATATCCTCTTTTCAAATAATTTTTTGAAAAAACATTTGCCCCACTCAAGCAATCCATCAAGTCATCCATCCCGGGTAAAGGAAATCTATACCTGATGGTGATTTTGTTTATAGCCCTCGAGTCTTTACACATTCTCCATCCACCATCCTTATTTGGACTTAACACTGTTGGTACAACACATGGACTCAAGATTTCTCTAATCAACCCTTTATCCATTAAATCCTGGACTTGCTTCTTAACCTCTTCATTCTCCTGCGCCATCAATCTGTACATTACTTTGTTTGGTAAAATTTCTCCTGGTATAAGGTCAATGTGATGGCTTATACTTCTGATGGGCAGTAATGAACAAGGAAAATTGTCCACCACTATATCAACGAAATCCTCCAGCAGTTCCTGAATTTCCTCAGGTAGATCATCTATCGAGGTACTGGTCAAGATGACTCTATATTTCCTAACCACAACAAACTTCATTTCTTCATATTTCTTGACTTCATCAAGATGTTCCTTCCCACTCATGAGAAGTACATTATTTCTTTCTTCTACTTTCGCTTTCTTGTCTTCAATTGGTAGCAACATATGCGTCCTACCATTCTTTTCCAAAGTGTAAGTGTTCTTTCTTTCGTCATGAATAAAAAAAAATTCATATTGCCAAGGCCTCCCCAACAAAAGATGACAGACATCCATGGGAATTATGTCACATAAAATATCATATCTATAACCCCCTATCTTAAATTCAACTAAACAATGTTTAGTGACTGTTACCTGATGTCCTTTTTGCAACCACGAAACTTTATACCAACTTGGATGTGTAACTATCTCCAATTCTAGCTTCTCCACCATCTCTGTGGATACTAAGTTATTCGTGCTTCCACTGTCAACTATCACCTTGCATACCCTATATTTGGTTTTTCAAGCAGTCCTAAACAAATTTTTCCTCTAGATTGGATTCCCCATCTCTTTCTCTGGCTTCAAGAGAATCTTCCTCATCATTAAGGATTTTCCACTTTCTGCATCTTCTGCCTCAACATTTCTCCTTTGCGCTTATGAAATGTGAGCTTTTCCTCCTCCATCTCTTTTTCTATCGGGACATTCCCAATACTTGTGCCATATCTTCCCATAGACAAAACACTTTACTTCACCTCCTCTGCCTCTTCCTCTTCCTCTTGCTCGAGGAAAAGTGTTCCTATCGGCATATTGTCTCCCTTGTGAGATTCCTCCCCTTTATGGGTGGTTATGAGGTTTCTTCTCTTCATCCTTAGGATTTTGTACTATATCCTGGGCAATTGCTTTGCCTCTGCTCTGACTTCTACCTCTTCCCCTTTGAACTTGCTTTTGGGCCAATTTCTCTTCAACCTTCAGAGCAACCTGATAAGCATCTTCCACATTTATGATTGTCACCATGCTCTTCTCATCCTTAATCTCATATCTCAGGCCATTCATGTATCTGGCGACCTTTTCATCATCACTCTCACAATGACCAAATCTGATGTTAAGTCTGTAAAATTCCTCAGTGTATTCCTTCACTATCATCCCTTTTTGTCTCAAATTCTACATTCTTCGAAACATATTGATTTGATAATATTTGGGCATGAATTTGGATTTCATCTTTGCTACCATTCTGTTATCTCTCCAGGAAACTACTTAGGGCTGTAAGCTAAGTATGCCTGGTAACTTAGGAATTCAATATTTTTTAGCAAAATGGATCGATGGGATATCACAACAGCTCAATGGAAAGGTTGCTGATCAAATAGTTAAATGAACCAGTGCTCTTAGAAACTGTAAATCAGATGATAAATAACAGAGATGGAATGCAGAATATTTCTGAGACAACCAAGTATATTAACATGCAGGGTTTATGCAACCAAATACATGCATAACATCGGGTCACACACAACAATAGGAAGTTTCTCAATTCAAATTACGAGCACAGGCTAAGCTAACTTGAACAGAGAGAAGAATAATGGTGGATGAAATATCTGATCACATCAACAAGAGAAAACTGTGATTTTTCTATTAGAAAGAGCAACCAAAACATATAGCGAAATTTCTCCAAGTTCGAACCATTGTTTGATTTCCAAATAGGCATATATAGCCTTTACAATACAGTTGCACAGATCCTGAAAACGTGGATCTGTTATTAAAACAAGAACAGTCCTATTCTACTTTCAACAGCTATAACAATAAAGTCTACTATAACAGAAAATATTATTCGAACTGTCTTCATTATGCAAAAAT
>ML806312.1:32803-44987 GCA_009831015.1 Picea engelmannii
GTTACCATCAAAAGACAGTGCAAAAGCCTCGGCTGTAGCTTGATGATGCCCACTCTGTAACCTGTTCACAAACTCCATGCAACCTGCATTTGAAAAGTATCTTTGAACTTCAGGATGTGACTGTAGATACGATAGATCACTCAATTCTCGTTTTAGCAAGAAACCACCACGTTTTTTCATCGTTTCAGAACTCTGTTACTTGGACACTAACTTCTGCAACTTTCCTGGTTGACCCTTTATCCCATGCTGTGGAAAGCAGTCTCGACTTTGCCTTGTGAGTTGAGTGGAATGCAAATCTTGAACGCATTCTGGGATAAACCTGTGATACCGACTTACCCGATTTGATGGTGTCAGATTTTCTGAACCTCACCTGTACCTGCGCCCCCGGATGCGATCTTACCATTTCGGGTGTGATCATGGTTGCGCGTTGGTTGTGAAAGGTTTCAAATTCCTGTCATATCCAGTGATACAAACTTAAACTGCCATGATGATTTTCTTCCTCCAACGCATGCGTCGGATCTCGTTGTGACGTGGGGATGATCAAATCATAATTTCGTGCATGCGTGGGTAATGAGCACGTGATCGTGCTTCACGCAGCTATGATGTTGAAGAATTCTCTTACCATCAGGCTCGCTTGCCACTTTCATCAGCTTACGGTCTTTACGGAAAACCCTGTTAGCTGTTGGAAGTGAACACTTTCCACAGCTCGACATTTGATAGGAAAACATACTTTAGCTGCTGAAAGCAAAACCACGTGTCCCATCATTTAAAAACATTCCTTAGCGCGAAAGCGAATATTCTCCGTATTGTGCCACGTGCGAATTGTCTGTCTGGCTTTGCGCGCCTCATCACTTTCCACAGCACTTGAACTGATGAAACAGCGCAGTTAGCTGTTGAAAGCTAGTGCTTTCCACAGCACACAATGGGTCTTAAGCATGATGTTAGCTGCTGAAAGCAAACAGTCATAATTTTGAAATGGAAGACTTTATTTTTGATTATTTCCTAAGACACACCAAAAAAAACCAAAATTTTTCTGAACCGAAAAACTCAGAAATGCTTGAAGCTACTGCTGAAAGCTATGATATCCACCCAAAACTCGGCCGAAAGGACGGTTTCATTTTGGGAGTTAACACATTCTATCCCAACTTTTTATTCTTTGTTTTCCTTTGCAACGTCTATCTTCCTGCAGTTCATCCCACCACAGTGTTGCATGTCCTTTCAGTCTAGTGACAACGTTCTTAACTTTCTTATCTTCTTCAATATCCTCATATTCGAAGTATTTTTCTAGAGATCTAAACCAATCTAGCAGCTCCTCAACGTCCAAGTTGCCTTCATACATCGGGATGTCCAATTTCTCTTTGGAACCCATTGCTACAACAACTTTTAGCAAACATTCCTCTGCAGTGTCTTCGGCTATAGCTTCTTCTGCTCCTTCTTTGTTCTCTCTTTCAACCTCACTGATATCTCCAGTATCAGGTGTTCATATCTCTGTTGTCTCCATAACATATAATAGAGCACTAAGTTCTCTCATTTCCCTCTCCACGGCTGGATCGAGTAAATTTATTTCTGGATGTCTCCTTGGCGGCATTGTTTCAAATTCCACCAAACAGAATTTAAATCACAATTGTCCTCTGTCTTCTCTTTACAGAAAACAATATTTGTAATCTATGATACCACCTAACGCAGAACCCCTACCTCAGCAGGGTCTGTTGACCTCCCAGTCTATGGATCATCCTCTATTCCCAAGCTGAAGCAAATCTCCAGGTCCCAGCTGGAACCTCCATAAAAAAAAATTCACAGGTCCTTTTACGAAACTAAACTCGTGCGAAAAAGAACTATGAGTAAGTTTCCTCTCCATGTGACCATTGGTTGTGACCACATGCCTAACCAAAAGGCACTTCGCGACCTCGGGTGTTCTATTGCGAGTTTCCTCGACTCTTACAATCACCGAACTCTGAATTAGAGCTTAGTGAATGCTAGGTCCCCACTTTATCCTTCGATGGTGTGACCTCGAGCTATGACTTGGGGCCCAACTCCCAAACACTTCGGGACCTTGCGCTTCGTGAATATCAAAATTTATCTCATCTCCTTTCTTCTGAACCCCAAACCCTAAGTTCTACTCATGCCAGATCGATGGTCCACTATCTCATGTGATCCAATGGTATAGGTATACTCTCCATGAATCGAGACTTCATGTTCCATGATGTTGTAATATGGCTCTCTCCTTCGAACCTTTGACTCTCAACTTCCTGATTTTCGAAATCTCTTTCCTACAAAAGAAAACAACGGTTCGATCTTCCTTTAGATCGACGAATCACTATCCCTCCTGAGCTTTATTCCTCAAGGTGACTTCGACCCTAGTCCTCCTTTGAACTTCTCTGAATATCTATCCTTCCTGAGCTTGGATTCTCACTACAAACTCCTGGATTCAAAGGAATCATGCACGCACTCCTTGCGGCTTCACGATAACCTCTGGTTATTTGAAAACTCCAACTTCATGCACTCCTTTGTGACATAAGTTCTTCAACCACTCACCTGGGTTGGAAAATTCTAAGACTCGACCCGGCCTATGCACATATTGCACGTCTTTGTGCTATACTTGCACTTCTGCTGGTATAAGATAAATGGTATCTCTCCTGAGCTTTCTAGGCTAAAACTTAGAAAACTTATCAACGCACTCCTTGCTGATTTTTGGCACAGGGGTAGACCCAGGGTTCAACGCTTCAACAATTCACCAACAAAAACTCTAACTACCGACCCTTTCGACAACACCTGTGAAGCAGATGAAGTCTCACCCGAGGTAGAGGTAGGGGTGGTTGCAGGAATCCAGTGTCTGCAACATTAGATGGGACATAGATCTATGATTATAACACCTTAACAGAACACTTAGAAATTATCATTCATTATTATCTAGCTTGTATTTACTTTGCAGAAAAAATCCTAATTACAAAGCAATGTAGTATTCACTCAGATCTAGCACATCTAAACCCTTAGAATAAGGAAACAAATCAGATCTAACATTCATTCACATCACTAAGCACTGAGCTATCATATCATGTCCATCTAAGCACACATTACTATACTAAGAATTAACCATATGAACAATAAAACAATCACAATGCTCAAAGAAACCATAACATAGGATATGCGTGGTTCACCCCCAGCCTGGGGCTACATCCACCAACTTTTGTTCTCTTTATTACCTTCATTCAATCATCTACATGCATAGAGCCACAAGATCCTACTCCGCATAGGACAAGAGATATGCATGCACTCAGCTAGATCCTCCTTCCCCGAGCTAGGTTACATCACAAAGCCTTTTCACAATCTCTTATAGTCACTTGCACTTAGCCTTGCAAGTATTCACACAATATGCACAAAGCATGTACAATTATCACTTGCACTTAGCACATCATCACACAGATGTCTATATCATCCTTCGTGTCTCTTCTTACATATCCTAGACATCTATTTATACATTACAAAATGGGCCTAAACATGGGTAAACCCATGGGTCGACATCCCCATACTCGTTACATAAGCCCAAAACCCAAAAATCCCTAAAAAGGGGCCGAGATTCCGTGATCTCTGCTTCGACTTGTGCTCCACCTTCGACAGCCTGTCGAAGTCCCAAAATAGGTCAAACCTAACTAAGGATCTCCAAAACTTGGTCAAGGGCCAACGGGCCCCCAACACTCAACTGTGACTCGTCTCGAGTCACTCTCCTTTGGTTAATTCTTCCTCAAAATCCTCAAGCTTGGCTTGAGCTGCTTCGACCTGTTGTTGCGCCAAGGCCTTTTGCTCGACGAAATCCTAAAGAAATACCTCGTTCACCGGTCCTTCCAAGCATTTCTCAAATGTAGTGACTACTTTCTCTAGTTCTTCTCCTCATCCTTCAATCTCCTCAAGCAGTTGACAAGTTGCATCCTGGATTGGTTGGTGCCTCTGAGTCACTTCCATGACTCTGCTCTGCATGGCATGGACTTGTTGTTGAACAGTGCGTTGTTCCTGGGATCTCTTCATTCTTTTAACTGCAGACAAGAGCTTCAACTATTCCTGTACCATTGTTGCTTGCTACTTTTCCTCCTGGAGTTGGGACTCCAGTGTCTTTAGTTCAATATCCTCAGTAAGTCGTTCATAATTTTGTGCACTGCGATCACTGAGTTGTTTACATTCCATGGCAAAGGTCTTGATTCTCTCAACTACGCTCTGAGCAGTTGCTTCTCTTTGATCCCGCACGTCCTTCAGAGTGTTTGGCACTGACTCTAGCTCTAGATATGTTATTATCTGTTGAAGTTGTTGAATGGCTTCAACGATCTTCGCTACTTGATGCTCTACTAGGTCTTCCTCCTTTTTCTCTAAGCCCTTCAAAGAGCTGAGTGCTCTGTTGACTGCTTTTTTTACTCCAACCTGTTGGGCAAGCAGTTGTTCCTTCTCTCGTTGTATTTGTGCTTTCTCTTCTTTTAATTTTGACTGGAGGGTAGCCTTCTCTTGCTGCACAATCCTACGTTTCTCTATCAGCGCTTCTTATGTTTGTTTCAGGGCCACCGTGGCCTGTTCCTTTTCTTCTTGGGCGTGACAAAGGTGAGCTTCGGTCACATCGGCTATTCTGCGGAGTTGGGCAGGCTCGTCTCCCAACTCTGGTTCTTCTGATGGCAGGGGAGAAGTGGACACTGCGCAGCTGGACTGAAGGGCTTGCTGAACTCCTCTCAGCTTTGTCTCAATTCTATCATACATGGTTTCTTGTTTGGATTTGTTTTTCTGCAAAATGTCCTATGAGGCGTCTAATACAGCTATGATGATGAAGTTGAATTCATCGAGCATGAGCACAGTCTGCAACTTGGTCTTACTAGCTCTGGAATTATTCCGCGAGATAGGTTTCGTGGGAGAAACCTTTCTTTTCTTAGATGGATCAGTCTCATCAATGGGATCCCTAGGCGGTGTTACTTCACCTTGCTTCTTCTGATCTTATTTCCCATTTTTCTCTTCTTTATCTACTTCTTCGTTACCTCCTCCTCCAGGTGATTTTGAAGTAGTTTCTTCTAATGCACTGCTCAAGTTTTGTACCTCTTCTATATTCTTCCTTCTGTTGGTTCCAGGTGTGTCATGTTCTTCGCGAGTGGCCTCTAAGCTTCCAATTAGTTTTGGATCAGACAATTTTGTGGGGTCAACAGGGATAAGGAGCTCTACAGGCTAGTCCTTAGTTATCTCTTCTAGGTCCTCTTCTATGAGCTTATATTATGACTGAAGTTCTTCTTTACTCTTGTCTATCCGCGTAGTGATATAAGTAAAATGTCGATCTGCACAGAACTTCATAAGGGGCCTGAACTGGTGTAGGTTGTTTGGCATGATACAAGGGATAGCCTCAATGGCCCTCTTTAACTGCAGATAGTAGGTATGGAATACTGCGTTTGACTGCCAGTATTTTCCCATATCGCTCAAATACCAGAGCGTGGTGAACTTCGTAGCGAGCGGCTCGAATGGCTCAATGTCGAGGAAAGTCGCACCTTCCGGATTCTCCCAAGCTGTAAACGTGATGAGGATCAGGAGCCAGCTAAAGTGGAACTCATAGCCCTAATCCTAAGCTTCGCGGCAATCCAATTCTAACTGGTTGACTAAGTACTTTACCCAATTCATTTGTAGTCCTTCTACACATTTTCTAGCGAGATCAACAATGAACCTTGTGACCTATGTAGGTTTGTTCTTTCTCACTAACTTCCCTGCGATCAGCTGGTAGGCCAAGCACACTGCGCCATTCTAGATGGAGGCTACCTTGTAGCCTCATGTACCCTTTTCTACATCGCCATAGGTATCCTTAATCCTCTGTGCCAGGGCGCGATCTGCAGCCTTCCCTAGGTAGAAGTCTTGTGGGTCTGGTCCCTGCATGCTCAATCCAATGATCCTATGGATCAACATTGGGTCAATGGTGATGCGTTTGTCTAGCCACAGATAGCCGCCATGGTAGCACGACAACAGGAGTTTAACACACACGTTAACTTCCTAGTGCCTTCCAAAATGTGGTATCTTCATCATGTTCAAGATAGTGGACTACGCGAGGTTCATGGTCCATGGTTGGGGGATTATCCTCGAGTTCTTCCCCTTCGTCCTAGTCAAGTACCTATGAGGGGCGAGCATGTTGTGGTTCTTGTGATCCCCTAGGTTGAAGTCACTGAATTTTAATGTCATGATCTTGTCTAGCTGGGTTTGAACTGCACGTATCCCCTTCGGGAGGTACGCAGTAACCAGGGTGTAATCAAATTCCCGAGGGACACAGTCAAGACTCACTGCGCCGGCCAAGGGAGAGATGTAGTCGAGCAGGATAGACGGGATCAACTTTGCATTCACCAAGTCATCTCGATGCTTGGTTATTTTCTCGGATGAAACTCGGGATGGTCCAGATCCGTGAGCAGTTGACAGATAGGCTTGCACTCCTCTCGTCGATGAAGCTTGAATCCCTGCGGACATTACTTTTTCAGCCATTAGATCAATTAAGAATTCTTCTAAAAACTTTTCAACTACGTTGATTTTGTCTGACATATCCACTCGATATTGGATACTCAGGTCGATGAACAACCGTTCAATATAATAACATGTGGCGGAGTCTTATTAAACACAACACAGAAACAATGAGTTCTCTCATTGGCGTGGATACAATTTGAAAAAGTATTCTCGGTGAAAAAGTCGACAGAATAAGTAGACAATGGTGTAACAGATCTCTCCAATGGGTGAGAAGCCTTCATCAATGCAGTTATGTCCATTACAGCACGGTCCCAACGGTCCGATGGCGAGATTTTTGGCCATAACTATTTTTCTAACTGTTCGAGGAATCAATCTAATGGTTATAATGCTTCCAATGGTCATATCGCTCCGCCATGGAGAAGTGCCACTTGACGTTGTTCTGATATCCCGACGAAGTTCCAGTTTTGCAAACCTACCTTCTGTGAAGTCTCCTCCAGAACCTCCTGCATATTTTCTATCTTTTCTCTCTTCTTACTGAGCTTTCTAGCTTTCTTCCCTGTGATATGCGTCTTGGTATTCCTCTTTCCATTCTGATTCTTATCTGTACTCAACATAGTAACTTCGCACTGATGAGATTATGTCATAGGTTTCAAGGGTAATACTTCTTTTCTGTCTGGGGTAGGTGCTCTACTTTCCTGTATGGATAGGTTCTTCAAGTCTTCCTGCATTTTTTCAGCTTCGACAACCCAGTTTCTGGTCCTAAGTTGCTTCGACTTATCCCCATGTTCTTCTATCAAGTGTGATATTCTCTTAATCATGAAATCATTTAATTCTTTCTTTTTTTGTTCTAGGGCCTCTTCTTCTTTTCTCTGGATCTAATCTCTCTCAATCCATGGTTTTCCTAATAACATAGCAAATGGGGCATTGTTCTCAATGAATTTAACAACCTCAAATTCTTCCTTTGTCGAATTTCCATGAGCACGCATAGAGGTCTAGGTAAGTCTTCCACATAGGGTTATCAATTTTCCTATAAATAATCCTATTCCTCCTAATGAAGGAACTTTTTGTCATGACATTCACCTGTGTTTCCTCATCCAGAACACAATCAATGTTGAAGTCTCCTATTCTTGCTTCTATAAGTTCTTTTTCTTTGAATATCTCTGATAAGTTGATATCTTTATGGTTATTCAGGGTTTCTTTCATTCGTATTAATACAGTCTCTAATTCTTTCTGGGGTTCTACCATGTTCTTAGTTTCTTGGCCTTCCTCAAGTTTTTCTGGTCTCATATTCATTTTTTCAAGCTTAGCAATCATTCTAGGGAAATCCAAAACTTCATGGTCCATAGCTTTACAAAAAATACAACTAGGTCTTCTATTAGGGCAATCCTTAGCAATATGGCTTGATCTTCTGCAACTGTAACAAAGAGTTAATCCTCTCTTTCTCTTAAATGATCCCCAATGTTTTCTGTACTGCGCACTAGGGTCACAGTAATTAACCTGCAAAAAATTCTTCCTAGGATCCTGCATTCATTTGTTGGTCCAAACATTCTTTCTATGCATAGGGATAACATACCTTTCATCAGATCTACTCATATCAAACATTCTGTCTTTTAACCGTAACCTAGTTTTCATACTAGGACACAATTTATCAAATATACCTAGATATATACTTTTGAAACAAAAATTTCCACTTATCTTACTTTTCTCAGAGCACAAATCTTTTCAAATCTTAAAAATTTTCATTGTTCTTACCTCTTTTAGAGTACAAAGCATTCATATCTTACCTCTTTTCTTCAGATCTTCTTCCTTTCTTAGCACATATCTTCGCAAGTCAAGCAACAGATCTACACATAAAGCTTTCTTTCTTTTCCTTGGTTCCCAGCAATCACAGTTTCAGGTCCCGACAATGGAACCATTTGTTGGCACAGGGGCAGACCCAGGGTTCAACGCTTCAACAACGCACCAAAAAAACCCTAAATACCAGCCCTTTCGACAACACTTGCGAAGCAGATGAAGTCTCACCCGAGGTAGAGGAAGGGGTGGTTGCAAGACTCCAGTGTCTGCAACCTTAGATGGGACACAGATCTGTGATTACAACACCTTAACATAACACTTAGCAATTATCATTCATTAGTATCTAGCCTGTATTTACTTCATAGACAAAACCCTAATTATAGAGCAATGTAGTATTCACTCAGATATACCACATCTAAACCCTTAGCATAAGGAAACAGATCATATCTAACATTCATTCACATCACTAAGCATTGAGATATCATATCATGTCCATCTAAGCATACATTACTACACTAATCATTAACCATATGAACAATAAAACAATCACAATGCAAAAAGAAACCATAACAAAGGATATATGTGGTTCACCCCCAGCCTGGGGCTACGCCCACCAACTCTTCTTCTCTTTATTATCTTTAGTCAATCATCCGCACAAGAGATCTGTGCGCACTCATCTAGATCCTCCTTCCCCGAGCTAGGTTACAACACAAAGCCTTTTCACAATCTCGTATAGTCACTTGCACTTAGCCTTGCAAGTATTCACACAGTATGCACAAAGCATGTACAATTATCACTTGCACTTAGCACATCATCACACATATGTCTATATCGTCCTTCGTGTCTCTTCTTACATCACCTAGACATCTATTTATACATTACAAAATGGGCCTAAACATGGGTAAACCCATGGGTCGACATCCCCATACCTGTTACATAAGCCCAAAACCCAAAAATCCCTAAAAAGGGGCCGAGATTCCATGATCTCTGCTTTGACTTGCACTCCGCCTTCGACAGCCTGTCGAAGTCCCAAAATAGGTCAAACCTAACCAAGGATCTCCAAAACTTGGTCAAGGGCCAACACGGACTTTCACTGCACTCCTTGCAGGAATTCCCAAGAAGAGAAACAATTGAAACTTATACTCTTCTCACAGACTTCATACATTCAACATGAAATTACATACACGTAGCATTGAAACAAATGCATAACAAAGAACATGAGAAAGTTGTAAACATACCATTAAATAGATACACACAACAACTATAACACACCATGAAATTGGATCAAAGCATTCCTATATTAATTCAAGTGCTTATGTACATGGTCTCAACAACAACAACTATCTTCTCATACAACTTCTACAATCTCTATTCTTCTTTTCTCTCCTATGCTCTCTTGCTCTACAGCTCCTATAATGAGATAATGATAATACAATACATCTACGAGGGAGTCTTCTTGTGTTTTCCCCCTTACAACCTTAAGCTATCTTATCGAAATTAAAGACTACCATCTACTTTACATTTATTACAATAAATGTCCACAACCGACAAATGAGAGTGAATGCTCAAGATCTGTATTACAATCCCTAAAACATTAAAATCAAGTACATCCCTCCATCTATTACATTAATGGTTCTTCTTTTTGAAATTCAAAAGTGTCTTCAAAATGTGTGTTGGTGTATATTCAGCTATCCTCCACTTGCGCTTGTTGACGATGCTCCTACATCACTCGAGTATTAATTAGCTCCTTAAATGTCCAGAATCCGATCGTATCTAATGATGAAAACGTCATGTCGTGTCGCCCTTTCAGTGGGTGGATCGGGGATCGGGTCATGCTATGAAAATTTTCGTTGATATCCTCCTGCAAAATCTCTAATGCCAATCGATCTTATCATATAGTGTTGACTCGAAGGTGTGACTAGGATCTAGGTTACCAAGAATGACTTAGGATACAACTAGATCGTACGACCTTCATACCTGGTAAAGACATGTGGCATTGGAGATCTGTGACTTAATTCACTCATATTAATCGAAGTCGGGACTTTCCTTAATATATTCATTCTAAAACACACCTCAGCTTGTCGATTTCAAAAAAGTGTCAAGTATCGGCGATCAGCGATAAGCCTACCAAAGCGCTCTCGGATCGACTCCTTTGAAAAAGTCTCGATGCCAAAAATGCATCGGGGATAGGAGATCGGGGATAACTTTATCGTGGTCAAAAAAATTTCTATGATCCTTCTGGGTTTCCCCCGATTCCAATAAAGTGCGTCGGGAATTGGCTATCGACAATTTCTTTTCGTTCTTTGCTAACGTCTATCCTCCCCGTATTTTACCGATGTCAAAGAGGGATTGGATATCTCTCAAACCTTTATACGAAAAACTTAACGCAAAGAAAAAATTCCTTATGTTGATGCTCGATGGAGATCGGTGCTCGACGACTGTTGTTTTCTGAGTGGTTCATGTATTTACTTGAATTCCTTCTGATGTTGAACCTGAGCACGTTGGGTACAGTGTTTGGCTGTCGATTCTTACTTTAGGTGTTAAGGTATTTTAGTCATTGGTTTTCACAAATTAAAACAAACCTAGATAGGTGATGAGAGTCAAGAAAATAAACAAAGACAAAACATTTCCCAACATGAAATCGAGTCAGACAGTGTAGAAGACCAAGTGGTACCCAAAAAGTGAGAAAAATTTGATAAGGCTTTTTAGGGTGTGTTGAGTGCTTGACAAGACCTCCTCCCCATACTATGCTTTTGCATTCACGCCCAAACCAATAGGCCAACGACCTCTATTGTTATCAACGCCCATGGAAATTACTTAAATTTTGAGTCTGCCAAGACCTGGGGAGGAGGCGCATGCGTGGTATGGCCTTGGGCACATTTTTCAATGCATTACAGTCATTAATTGCAGGTTGCATAGGGGGAAAAAAACCAAGACAAATTTCTTCTTGGGCCAGGGAGTGCCAGAGTCGGATCGAGGCATGGGAACAATCATTTTTGTTGGAAGATTGATTGTTGTCATTGATGCCAACCCTAGTCATGGGTTTTGGACCGCAAGATTGATAAAGGTATTTGGACATGAAGGAAAATGCACATGAATATACAACACCCATGAATGGATAGTATACATCATGTTATTTCCGATGGTATGTGGCACGTCACATGGATCCTCATGGTTGAGGAGAAATGAATTTTTGAAGATGACAAAGTGAATTGAAAAAGGAAGTACATGTAGGCCCTGAAAATAATTACAAAATAAGAAAGTGTCAGGTCGGCCCTAATGTTAAAAGGAAGTGACATAAATGGTATAAATAAATATCATTATACATTCATTTGATACAAGTCGAATTTCAGAGGAAAGAAGAAGTAAAAGAAGGCCGGATTTCAAGGGCGGATGGAGTCTTTTGGTGATGTGTTCTAAGGTATGTTATTTTCAAGTAATCTTACCATTTTTGCTATAACTTTTTTTATAGAACGATTCAGATGGTGAAATCGCTATGGTATTGAGAAGACTTATCAAGGTACCTCTGGTAAAAATTTCAGCTCTTGATTCGCTATAATTATGGAGATACACTCTATGGAATATAGGGTTTGTGACCAGTCCTGAAACTAGTCAATAAATAGGTGTTCTGGGTAAAACAGTCATAACTTTTTCATACAGACTCCAAATGCAGTGGGACCACTTCCATTGGAAAGAGTGAGGACTTTAGTTTCTTGTGTGCGAGTTTCAGAATCAGATGTTAAATATTGAGCGCGGGGCATGCTGTACAAGTTGGGTCTTCTGAACATAACAAAATTGAATAAAGTCTACCATTCTTTCTATAACCTCTTTTTGGGGAGGATTCAAGGAGTGAAAATTAGAGGAGTTTCAAAGAATACATTGAGTAACATTATCTACAGGATCAGAGTACTCCAAGAATTGAATAATTGCA
>ML806312.1:67709-87902 GCA_009831015.1 Picea engelmannii
GTTATGGTTCATTGATTTTATCATGAGTTGATGGAACCCTTTAGCCAACTAACTCATTAACTAGCATCTTGATTTTCAAAGTCATCAAGGATTTAGTCACTTGGAATGTTCCAAGTCCACCACTACTCTAATAATCTTGGAAATCCTTATAATTCATAGCTTTTCCCGCTTCTATATTTTTTATCATGATGGTGTATAACATAGGAAGTTTACAAGGATTGGATAGGTGTACATTATATTCATGGACCTCATTTAAAAGAAAAAGTCAACAAATGTAAACTTCCATCAGTGCAATATCAACCAAAATTTCTAAAAAATAAAGAAAAATAACTGGAAGTCTAAAGAAAAATTACAAAATAAAGAAAATAAATGTAAATATAAATCAATGTCAGAAAATCTATATTTTCAAATAATTAAAAATGGAATTCTAAAGAACGAAATGAAAGAGAAAATATGAATTAAAATCCTTAAAATTGAAGGAAACAAAAAACCTACTAAATACAAGCTATATGCCTTAGTGTCATATAACTAAAGTATTGTTGTAGAATTTGGTAATTGAGTAGGAGGAGATCCAAATTCCCCTCCATGTTTTTCCATTAGTATGTGCATTTTCCATATAATAGGTGTAACGACAGTTGTAATAGCAGCGTGTAACAACCAGATAAGGCGAATATATCAGACATGTAACAACAACGAATATCAGTCATAAAGAGGTTGTTGTGACATTCTATCAAAGGCACCTACAACAGAGTTTTAATTAGCAAGAATTCAGTCTGGGTTGAGTAATTGGCAAGCTCTTTAAGAGAAGAGTTTCATGGTGGAAATGTTGTAAGTGGTCAATCATTATGTTTGCAATAAATGAAGATTTGTTTTTTGGGTTTTTCTCCTTGTATAGGGTTTCCCCAGGGTACTTGTGGTGTTAATATGCATGCTAGCTATTCTCTATGGTTTACATTGTTCAATTTTGTTTATGCATCGTGAATCTATGTTAAAATTATAGTCATATTTAAAAGAATCCTACAACCAATCGATCAAGCCCTAAAATTTAACAATCACATAGGTGTCTAGGTTCATCATACTCAATTATTAGTGGAGGTAAGCATGAAGGGGTATTGAGTATAGAACGCCATCATAAACCATCAAGGATATATACATTCATCAATTCATACATCTATCATGTGGCAAGTAAATTTCTAACCAGGAATCATCCTGAAATAAGAGTCCAACTAATACTATAAAACACCAAATGGTCTATTGTATAAGACTATAAAAAACATGCAACTGTAAAAGACTATAAAAAACATGCAACTGTAAAAGACTATAAAAAGCATGCAACTGTATGAAATGTGACCTATGCTCTTTTTACTCGATTATTTGTAGCAAACTTGGAGAAAGTAAGAGAAATCCTGGATATTATGACCAAGAAAGGCCTCAAACTAGATGCTCACATGCTTCATAACTAATGAGAAAACAAAAATTAAACTTTGAAATTGATTAAACCAAGTCATGGAAATATCACATATAGGTGGTGTGGAGGTACAGAGTCCTTGTCCTACTTTGTCTCTCCATTTCTACCAAGCCCTAGATGTATTTTTAAATCCCAAAAACCATTAATTTCACTACACTTGGCATTTAATACTATGGTGATAATGTGACCTCTATTATGTTTAGAAATATGAGTTTCCCCTTTGATACTTATGATTCAAAATTCTTTTAGGTATAAATGGGAACTTCAAACAAAAGTCTTAGGAAGAAGTTGTTGGTTGAAATTTGAACTAACATGCCAATGAGTAGTAAGCACCGAAATTCTTATTGCTCACAAAGTGGCACTGACATGTTGTAGTTGAAGATGGCTTGTGGAGAACTAGTAGGGGTGCACATCCTATTTGTTAATGGAATATGATAATAAAGTTTTGATAAACGTCTATGGGTTGGTGTAGTAACCATGCTTGCTCAAGACTACATGAATCTATTCAAAAGAGTTCATTGTGAGAGTATAGTGTATGAATTAATAAAATATATTCTGGTGAGAGAGCCAACTACATTACTTGCAATGTATGGTGAGAGAGAGAGAGAGAGACGACTTCTTTGTTGGAAATGTATTGTGAGTGAGAGAGAACCAATTTTTTTCTTACAATGTATAGCATTGGCAAGAGCCATTGTTGTGCAGTAGCGTTAATACCACTAGCTAGAGTGTGTGTATCGATTTAGCTTCCTTATACCATTGATCTATGGGTGTAGTGGTTCCTCATGAGTGTAGTGGATAAAGAGTGTGTATGTTCCCATACCTTGATTAGGTTAATTGTTTTGACCCATAACCACTTCTCATCTTCCCATAACAGAGTTGTATTTCCAAGTGCCTAAGAAGCATGGCATATTGTTCCACACTATTGTTGTAGTTGAGCTTGTTGATGTTACTATAGTTAAGGTTGTTGTAGTTGATAATGTCGATTAAATTGATAGTGATATGCTCGAGGTTGTTTCCATGGATTTTGTTGAGTCAGGACCACTTGATAATACAATGTTATGGTTGAGTCTATATTGGCATTGCACATTGCTACGATTATGTTTATTGTATTGTAGGTTTTTGGAGATACCGTTGAAAGGAAGGATTTTGTTGTGACTTGTGGTGTTTGTATGCATGATGATTCTACTACTTTTTTGTAGAATTACCAACAAGGTTTTTACTCGAAAATTTCAAAACCAAAAATTTCAAAACCTTGTCCAAGGAAGATGGGGACCAAAAAGGGTTCACAGAGTCAGAAAAGGGGACAATGGGGGGGAGGGCCTGCGACTCTCGCAATTAGTCTTATGAGGGGGACATTAACAGGCCCAAAGAAAACCTAATACTTTTCCTTCTTAAATTAATAACAATAATATACCAAGCAATATTTTGGACCCATTTTGGGCCTATATGAAATATTTCCTTCCTACAATTGTAACTTAGGTTTATATTTTTGAAATGTAATCCAGGATTCTTTACTGTAAACATAGGTATTTTCATATGCATGTCGTGTTTCTACACTACCTATGAGCACCCATAGCCCTAATATAATCACCCCAACACCATAGGAATTACTCCATTGCTAATCATCATCCATAGTCCTGGTGGATATATTTACATGTTCCCATGATTAGTTGAATTTTCATTCCTAATCATTTACCAATAAATATTTATTTATCATACACTTGATGGGGGGAAAATGACCCTTTACAAGTAGGTGGGCATGATGTTTATTTTTAGTGATAAGTTTATCGATTGACCATGCCTGAGTGATAATAATATCCCCTTAAGTTATTTAGCCCTAAATGTCCAACTTGTCACCTTTCATTATGGTTAATTGAATTTTATCATGAGTGGATGGAACATTGGTCATATCCAATCATAAAAAATAATCATAACAATATTTATAATCATACCAATAGTCATAGCAAGGTATCCAATCATAGAAATAATAATAACAAGGTAAGCAATCATATCAGTAATCATGTTCATAACAAGGTATCTACCTTATATATACATGTTCAATAATAATATGAAACCAATCAATGGAAAGGTGTCCAACACAGGTGCATACATATCATTAAATATCTCTTTAATAGGGTAAACAACATTCTTCAACTGATCAAGTAAATCATCTATACGAGGAAAAGGGTATCGATTTTTCACCGTGATTTTATTTAAATCCCGGTAATCGAAACACATTCACCATGTTCCATATTTCTTTGGAACCATCACGATCATAGAACCACAAGGATATGAACTGGGCCTGATGACCCCTTGATCCAATAATCCTTGTACCTGCTTCTTGATCTCTGTCATATCCACAACTGACATCATGTACATGCCCACATTAAGAAGAGGCAAATCTTGCTGAAGTTGTATCTCATGTTGGATTTCCCTCTTAGGAGGTAATCCATCTGGTTCCTGAAACATATCATCATATTTATAAACAATATCAATTAATTCCTTTTTATGAGAAGGATCACATCCTTGGAAAGAGTCGTATGTCCCGACATATTTCTCTCTTACGACCATGAGTACATATATCTTATTATTGTTTATGAGTATTTTCATTTTCTGTACACTAACAAGTGTTGTTTTTACCCTCACGTTGTGAGATATAACAATATATTCCATTCCCCCCATAGTAAGGTGGTATTTGTTCTCATGACGAAAGAAGACTATTTTTCTATCACAAATATAAGGACTTCCCAACACTACGCCACATATATCAAGTGGTACAACATCCAAATCCACTTCATCAATCAACTTTGAAGAAATAGAAAATATGACCCTACATTTTTTGGTGAAATTAAGTTTTTCTTTATCACATACCCAACCAAGAGGATAAGGTTTCAGATGTGGTTTCGTTTCAAGACCCATCTTCTTGACAAGTGCTTTAGATATTAAGTTTACTTGGGAACCTGGATCAAATAATGTATCTATCTTAGTTTGTTTAGATACAACTCTTATGTGAAATGATACATTCCTCTTTTGTTCATCATCATGAGATTCATTATTGGAACTTGAACTATCATGAAGGGAATCTTTACCTTGCACTCCAACTGCTATGATCTTTCCTTCATCTCCTGAATCAGAACCAATATCTTGTTGCACTGTAGCAACGGTTTTTGTCTTTCCCTTTCCACCGAATTATTTCGGTTTATTCTTTGGATCCAGTTTCCAACAGTGTTCTTCATCATGACCACTTTTCTTGCAATGCGTGCAAGATGGATTTCCTCCTTCTCTCGTCACTATGGCGGTCTTCTTGTCCTTCCTTTTAAACTTATTGAAATATTTATGTCGGATATTGGAAGGTTTCGTCGTGGGATATTCTTGAACATGCTTCCCCCTATTATCAAGGTGAGTGACTTGTACACAAACTTCGTCAAGACTAGTGGGGTTAAACAAGAGAAAAGTATGACGAATATAACTATGAAGTGCACCAATATACTTCATTAAAATTTCATAAGAATCCAAAGGAATGTTTAATGCAAGAGATTTCTTCCTAAATTCTTTTGTGAAACTTTGTACAGTTTGACCTTTAATTTTCCTTAAAGTTTGCCATTCCATCATTGCTTTATGTAAATACCCTAATGGATAAAATTTCTTCCTTATCACTGATTTAAATTCTGACCATGAGGAAAGAATATTACCACACTTACTTATGTACTGAAGCTTTCTCTCCCACCATACGATATTGGTG
This sequence comes from Picea engelmannii, assembly GCA_009831015.1. Taxonomy (NCBI): domain Eukaryota; kingdom Viridiplantae; phylum Streptophyta; class Pinopsida; order Pinales; family Pinaceae; genus Picea; species Picea engelmannii. The sequence goes on from ML806312.1 coordinate 72,920, forward strand.
CCTTCCAACCGAAGAGAAGTCAATTGCACTTTATCTTCCTCTTCATCAATATGTTGAACACAACAATATACTTCAACCTGTCAGATCCAATTATCTAGCTTTTTAGGATTAGAATATTCATTAAACATAGGTAAAACAAATTTTACATCAATCTTTAATAATGGTTTCTTAAAAGAGGTTGTATGGCTAGAATGATGAGAATGGTGTGAATCCTTAGAGGAAGAATAATTAGAACTTGAAGGTGAACATGGAGGCTCAGGATGATCTCCTCCATCCCCTTGGTTTACCGAAGCATCATCATCAGCATGTGCTTCATTTTTCTTCCCTTTCTTCTTCATCCTCTTCTCGTAATCTCCATACATTTCTTCGACCATTTCTAACATGCGATAAAATACCATATGAAAGTTTTTCTCCTGTTCACCATGCTTGTCTTCTTCTGCCATTTTCTTCCCTTGGGATGCATGGACAACTTCAAGATTGAAATTATTAAGAGTTCCTTCACCCTGTTTATGCTTGGCCCTAGTAAGATTTCAAACTCAACAATTCAATTCAAAGATGACTTCTCTGATACCAACATGATATGGGATCTTTTCATCGACTAACTTATAAAGAATTTCATTAAATGAGCATAAATTAAAGTGCACCATTAAAGAAGGAAAATCTTGATAATCAAGAGACATAAGCATCAAATCTGAACACAAAACTTGATAATGGAGTTCATCCCTAGTGGACTACGTCTCCGGGTCCTACTCTCAAATGGGTAGGCTCTTTCATTAACTCAGCAAAAGAATTTGACGAAATACATAAGTTTAACTCATTCTAAAATCAAGATATAGAAATAATGCTCAGATCATAAAATAGACAGCATCACTGAATTCGTGGCCTCGAATCACCCAAAAATGATTGTCTCCATGCCTCAATCCGACTCTGGAACTCCCTGGCCCAACAAGAAATTTGTCTCATTTTTCGTGCCCCTCTGCAACCTGCAATTAATGATTGTACTGCATTGAAAAATGTGCCCAAGTCCATACTGCATGTGCCCCTCCTCCCCGGGGCCTGGAGGACTCAACATTTAAGTAATTTTCATGGGCGTTGATAAAAATAGAGGTCGTTGGCTTGTTGGTTTGGGCATGAATGTAAAGGCGTAGTATGAGGAGGAGGTCCCGGGGTCGAACCCGCGAGCCTCCCCCTTTTGGTTTAATTCATTGTAATATATGTAAATATAACCCAAAGTTTTTCCGCCAATTTTTTCAGCGGCGCTATCCAGGTCTCCAACGGTTAGAACATGGCAATGTTTGACGTGGTCCGCCAGATTTGGCAGACCCGCCAATCTTTTGATTTTTTGTCAAAATTTGGTCATGGGTTGTCATTGTGCTTTTGTCGCCTACCATGTGGCAACCCCTGATTGGGCCACGTGGAAGCCTCCCATTTGGCCACATCGTCCTATGCCATGTCAGTGACATGTCATCATGCCACATCATTATGCCATGTCACCGTACGGAATACCACGTGGCACGATCCTATTGGTCCACGGAACGGTCTGAAAGTGCCAAAACTGGGTGACACGTGGCAACCTCTGGTGTTGCCACAACACCGTGATGACGTCAGCATGACATGTGTCACCTTATCCTCCTGTCATGTGTGTTGTAAGGATGCTAACGTCATCCATACGGATGTTGACGTCAGTAGTACGGATGATGACGTAAGCAGTACGGATGTTGATGTCAGCAATACAGATGTTGACTCATCCCTTGTTGACTGGGCTAGGTTGACCAAAATTTGACTGCGAATATCTTTCAATTTGTAACTCTGTTTGATGAGTCGTTTACGTTGTTAGAAATATTGCGATGCTCTCTTCGCGATAATGTCAATTTCACTAAGTTTTGGGAACTTTGAATTTTTTCCCTTTCTCTGTCTGTTGAGGCCATTCTGAGCGTCCTGAGTTGCCTCTGCGAGTTCTGAGTTGTTCTTAGCCTTCTCTAGATCCTTTTTGGATCAAAGAGGGAGAAGGATTTCTTTAAATTAAAATGTGTTGCATCATTGTATACATAACCTTTTTCTCATGTCTCAACGTTTTGATATGAGTTCTTAGATCTTTTAATTATTTTAACTCAGTTTTTGCTTTCTCCCATCTATGTTTATGATATGCTAATTCTTCGACCCATTTTTCTCTTAATTACCTAACGAATTTTCCATGTTGAGGAAAGGAAATCATACCTTGTTTAAACAATGATACTTGGTACTTCCACTTATTCACTTCATCTAACATAAAAATAACATTTTCAGTAGCAGGTTGAGGTTCTATTTGCATATCGTTATCCATGACTTCCAATAGGTCTTCAGTCTGCACAGCTTGATAAACAAATTCCAAGAGACCCTCTATTTGTATGGCTTCATCAATAGTACTAGTTAGGGTTTGAGTCTGTATTGCTTTATCCACAGATGGAGGTTCTTGTGTTTCTCCATCAAACAATTGAGTGTTTTCCATAATTGGCACCACTGTTTCTTGTGTGACAGTGGAGTCCTTTGGCTTCCAATTTTTAACATATTGTATCTCTTTGGTTGTTTCAGGAGGAATCTCAACAACTTGTTCTTTTCCATTGACAGGTACTTGTTCCTCTTGCAAAATCACTTTATATCCATCTCCTTTGAAGATGTTAGCACATTCAAGACACATATATTCATGGGGTCCTTCTTCAATTTCATCTCCCACATTTTCAAATTTTGATGCAACATTTGCCAATGTACCCAGGGTACGATATCCTACCTTGGATTTCCTCATTTCTTCCAAATATTCCCGCAATTTTGAGACCTTATGTTTCAACAATTCATTCTCATAAATCAATTCTTCAAGTTGATTCTCCTTTTCATTGGCCTTCTTATTGGCTACTTTGGATGTCTTATTTGTTTGCTTCCATATAACATCAAGTCCTTGTATATCAACAACATTAATATTTGGACTGTCAACTGGTTCTTGTGGAACAGTTGCATCTTTTCTTTGTTGGTGTTCACCCTCTGGTTCTTGTGTAACAATAAGTGCAGGAGGATGAAGAATAGGAATTACAAGCTCAACTTTCTGCATTTTTATTGTTTGAGCTGCGACAGAGGCTCTGGTTCTCCATTTTGGAAGACTAGAAATAAACTTTGATGAAGATATTTTCTTTCCCTTTTCTGATGGAGGAATTTCTTCCTCAATTATGCATGGCTGAAAATCTGTGGGAGGACTATGATCACTTATTTCAATGACTTCTATTTTATCACTGAGAACAGGATGTGAAGAATCATCACGCAGAGCAGATGATTCTTCATGCATGTCCTCTCATTCTATATTAAGTTTTGTAGGTTTTTCTGTTGGAACATTTTCTGGTAGAATTTCAGTGTTTTCAGAGGATGTTCTTATACTCACTTCTTTCTCAATATCGCCCCCTTCATTATTTGATTGGACCACTATGGGTGATCCTTGAGGACTCTATTCAAATATTTCTATAGGCTCTTCATGATCAACATAATCAAGGTCAAAACCCTCATGGTCATTATGATCTGAATGAATCATAGTTTCTGACATAGTTGTGTGGCTATTGATTTTTTCAATTTATCCACTCTTTTTCCCTTCTTCTTCCAAATTGTTTTCATTTCTCTCATCACTACCAGTTTCAATTTCAGCTTCTTCCTCTGCATTATTGGCTATAAGTCTTGGAGGGGATCTATTTTGCATATTTAGTGCCTTATCTACTAGAAATTTTATCAATCCATGAATCATGATGCATGTTACTGACACTCTTTCCCATCTAGCATAATGAGCCATGTTTTTCAAAGTTTTTAACAGATAGTAAGGCATGTTTACTAATCTACCATGGCGAAGATGGGATAACAAAAGGAAGTCAAGATTCTAAACAACTTTGTACCTGCCTTCACATGTGATGTACTTTTTCAAGAATATAGAAACTTGTTGCCATGGATGTTGTAAAGATTCAAGTGTTGTCCCTCATCCTCTGGGTTGAACTTCTTCGCCCTCTTCCAAAAACTTGGTGTTTGTTGTGGAAGTGGCATTTTTCGGAAAAACCATTGTGTACCAATTCTGGGTAAACTAGTAACTTCTTCTATGGTTTCCTCTGTTACTTCAACTCTTATTCCTCCTACCCTTGAATGCTATATTTGTAAATGTTGATAAAATTCCATTTCCACAGCACTATCAAACCCTCTCAGTCATTCAAAATAATTAATTCATCATGCCTCCTCGAAATTTTTGTATGCTCTCAGAAACAGGAGCAGAGAAGACAAATATTCAGGCTCATGTCGCACAGTTGATCCACCCATGTTTGAAAACTTAAGTTTATCAGTTACAATGCTTGGAATTTCAACTCATCTCGTTGTTTCAAACTCAAAGTCACATAATTGCAAAGTTGTGCATGTGTAGGAGGGAAATTAGGTATGGCAAGGAAATGTGGTGAAAGACTTGGCGATGATGATTGGATGGAATGGAGGTAAATTCAGAGAGTTATAATGGATGATGAAGTGGCATACTCCGGAAATGAGTATAATTGGTCGATGAAAATAACTTGGAATGCCACAGAGGAATAATCATTACTCATTTGTCATATGCCACATTATCGCACATGCAAAGAATAGTAACGTACCTTTGGACACTTATCAATGGTGGTTGATGGCGTTGCTTTGGAATTTTTGAAATTGGCAGCGATTTTTAGTAAATACATAGCTAATTAATGATAAATGGTAGTGTATCAGAATTTGTCGAAAATTTTGGCAGAGAAAATAGGATTTTTTTGGAAACAACAAGAAAAATGACGGTGTTTCAGCAAATGATGGAAAAGTAGTGGTGTTTCAAAGAAATGGAGGAAAATTAGTGATGGTTTAGTGAAATGGTGGGAAAATGGCGGTGTTTCATCGAAATGGTAGAAAACAAAATAGCGCAGAAATTTCTCCATCTGCTATTTTGCTCTGATTATGATTTCGCTTCCTGTAATGTCTGAAACAACAAGATTACCAACACAAATGTTTGTCGAGCTTATTAATAAAACCAGAAAGAAAATAAATTAACTAATTTTTTATGCTAATTGAAATAATGTGCAATTTATTTAAATACATGTTTAATTAAAAATGCATAGTCAAAATTTTAAGATTTTGATTGAGCAGGAGCAATCTCCTCCCAATCGAAAAAGTGATAACCTGAATCTGCAACGATTTGAGAAACAAATTTTTCTTTTGAAAATGGTCGTTGATACAGTCGTAAACAATCAAACTGACAACTATCAGTCCATATAAATTCAATAGCTTTCATTAACATAATCCACTGTTTTTAGAGTGGTTGCAGCTATAATTGTTTTAGTCAATGTTTCTTGTGTGATTTCTTCTTGTTTTGTCTCATCCATCACATTATCTAGAGTTTGGTAAGCTTCTTGGGTCACAACCATTGGGTCACTAATAAAACTGTTGATTGTATCATCCTCTGTCTCATTTTTAAAACTAAGATCTTTCCCTATAGTAAGCATAGATTGAACATCCCCTTCCTCACAATCAACCCAAAAAGGATTTTCAATTTCCATGCTTGGTTTAGCAGGAGGGTAAAGGGTCAGTTTCTTTGTATCATGTCCATCATAAATTATCATAGACCTTGTTCTACATCCAATATAATCATCATTTGTGGCCAACCATGGCCTTCCCAAGATCAGTGGATGTCCCCCCAACTGTGTTTTTATGGATTCCAGTGGATTTCATGCCGATATGAAAAATTTATTTATTTTTTAAACCTACAGTGCTTGTCTATATAGCGACAAAACATCATGGAAAATATAGCATTCTCATGGAAACAAAAACTTTTATTTGTGTTTTTCCACGAACATCCATCTATATAGCAACAACAAATCATGGCAAACAAAGCATTCTCATGGCAACAAAATATTTTCATTTGTGTTTTGCCATGAACATCGGTCTATATAGTGACGAAAAATCATGGAAAATATAGCATTCTCGTGGAAACAAAAACTTTTATTTCTGTTTTTTCATGAACATTCATCTATATAGAGACGAAACATTGTGGAAAATATAGCATTATTGTGGCAACAAAAACTTTTCATTTGTTTTTTGCCACGAACATTCGTCTATATAGAGACGAAACATCATGGAAAATATAGTGTACTCGTGGAAACAAAAAAAAATTATTCATGTTTTTCCACGAACATCTGTCTATATAGCGATGACACATCGTGGAAAATATAGCATTCTCATGGTAACAAAAACTTTCATTTGTGTTTTTCCACAAACATTTGTTTATAGAGCGACAAAAAATCATGGCAAATATAACATTCTCATGGAAACAAAAACTTTTCATTTGTGTTTTTCCATGAACATCCATCTATATAGCGACGAAACATCATGGAAAATATAGCATTCTCGTGGAAAAAAAAATAGATGTTTGTCTCTATATAGACGAATGTTTGTAAAAAACAAATTGTTGCAGCAAATGCTTATCAAATGAAAGACATGTGGCAGCCATATTTCGCAGATATTTCCACGATTAGTTCTTGGTCATCGATATAGTGATGAAAAAATATCCACGAAAAATAAAACCCGCTTTCGTGGAAATTGCAACGAAGAAGTGTCTCAATAGAAATGAAAAAGCGTGGCAATTTTGGTCATATTTAGTAGTGATTACTCAATCCTCACCCTGGTACTCGCTAGAATCCTTCAACGGGTGGTTAGACTTTACAATCTAGTCATCGATAAACATAAAACTAATAGTGAGAAGTGGAAGAATATGTTTCAATCAATCCAGTCTGAGAAAGGATATTAATAATTCTGAGAGGGAAGGGATCATGGTATCAATTGAGTAGGGACTCGTTTCCAAATCTCATTTCATTGGAAACTAGATGGGAAGGTTCGATAGTGCTCGTAAAGTATTCAATATATAAATGTATACTAGAATATCAAGTACAAGATATGAGGTAAGTCAAGAATTAGATAATAAAATTTAGCAATACTATTTAAAATTTAACTCTTGTTCAAGGTCGAGAATATCAAGACAACAGGGTCTTAAGTACATGCATCTAAGAGGGTTTAGAGACTGAAAAATAATTTCAACCGACAATTTCTAATATCCATAGTTGTATGCGCACAAGTAACCAGGTGGCGGTATTCAAGGACTTAGGATTACGCATCTACTACTCTATAGAGCCAAATGTCATGCATTATAAGATATATAAGTGATAGAGTAGATTATCCAACTCCTTAAGAAGTCAACGCATAACAAATTAGATCAATAATTAATTTCTCAGACCACAATCCCTTCATGATCGATTTAGAGATCATATAGTCATTCATCATCTGGGTTCTATCTATATATTACAAGAACAATAAGTACCCATAAATTCATTACTCGAAGTATAAAGAAAATTACTTCAATGAGGGAATAAAATATAAAATTTTAATGTATTATGTTCAGACTTCGAACCACTATATGCATAATTAAAACCATTCCTACTTTACAAAAACAATATTAATTCAACTTTTATGTACATGCCAAGGAAATTTTATGACCAACACTCACATTTCCATTCTAATTCAACAAAATTTGCCTATAATCAAAATTAAGAATGTGTCTACATCAACCATGGCTTATGAGTTTTAATATATAATAAGGATACCACTTTGAATTCCCTGCCTTTTAGATATAGAAAAATTTTGCAATAATATAACCTCTTGTTCATTTCATTAAGATAATTACAACATAAAATAAGAGACATTTTGATTATAACGAGAGTTTCAATGTAATGCAGATTAGAGGTAATATGCAATTGGCAATCACATCTTGAATAGTTGAGATCTACAAATTCAAATCCAATACTAATATGTACAATCTCAGAACTGATAATGGTACTCAATCATTCTAATTCAACAATATAATAACTAAATTATTTAAATACCGTAACCAAAGATTATTTCCACATGATGAAGATCTTCAATATGGATATTGTGCATTTCCAACTCCTTCGCCTCACTTTCCAATCCTAATACTTCATCGATACCTCCCATCCAACTTTAGGGGTAGTCTTCTTCACCCTTATCCCCTCGATCCATAAAGGCACCACACACAAGAACCATAAATCAATAACACAAAACTTGTCCTTGCAAGGAGAGCCTTCCACCTCTTTCACAAGTTTTGAAACCCAACTCTCAACAAGTAACTAGTTCAGAAAAATGTTGGCAGCATAACAGTACTTCAAAAATGAGATCCCCTCTCCCTTCCTCTCCATTTATTTTATAGAAAAATTTCAAAGACACATGTCTTCTCATGCATAATAAACAATTTTTAATAATTTAATTAATGATTATTCACCCACACCACTTGTCATGCTATTCCAATGTTGCACATGTAAATTCTCTTTTTTATTTTATTAAATTAGACAATTTCCCTCACATTCCCCAATGTGTTCCTATTTTTTCTCTTAGTTGTCCCTTAGTTCCCCAATCCTTCTGCATTTATTTTGTGTCCTCTAACTAGATTTTAGTTTGAGTTAGATTAGGAGTCTTCGTTAGTTAGGAATGGTGGTTGATTGACTCAAGATGCTACTCTATGTGGACCACCTATTCTCTCATGTTTTAATTTCTTCTTATTTAAAATCCCTTTTATTATTTTAATGCATACATGTGCATTTACCCAACTTTATTCTTATTTCTTCTTTCACTTAATGTTCTACTCTAATTCCCTTCATTCCCTTTTTATGTTTTAATTTAGTCAAATATCTTAGGCTTAGACTCATGTTAGATTTCTTAGTTATAATTCAATAATTAATTAAATACTTTGTTGTAACAATGTCTAAACATTTTTATTATATTTTCTAGGCCATCTATATTTTTGTTGACTCGCATTTTTTTTACGTGACGTGCCCTTCAAGACGCACCTCCATGCTCCAAGGGTGCCACTCTCCTTTGACTAGTTTGGAAGTTTGTCAGATGCTTGGGGTCAACACTCCACTCAGTCAACCTTGTGAGAGACTAAGGGTTGTCTAAGGAATAAGGATTCTTCCTTATTGCCCACCCCTTAGAATTCTTCATGAGAGATTGTCTCAATCTTCCCTCGCGGAACCTTGGACCTCTCAAACTAGGTAATCGTTAACCTACATTTTAGGTCACGGTGGTAGTGCTAGTAGGTTGTGACAGGGACGTTGCCACACCTCTCCCTCATCTGACTAGTTTTCATGTGTGACCCCTTTACTCCATATGTGAGTCGGATTAGCAAGCATCACCATGCCCACATCCACTGACAAGGAAAATGTCAATAATTCATATACATAATATCCATATTGAATCATCATAGAAATCACATGCGTGTAAATAAAATACTCAAACAAAAATACTATTCCACTCGCTAACTCAATATGGAGTCCAAGGATGTCTTTTGATTCCATCGGCATCCTCAACCTGTCATGTATCCTACACACTCAGGAGAAATAATCAATAATACATGTTAATACATATACATCTAGAAATTAACATATAATCACAATGACATCATAATATAACTCATAATAAAGAAGAAATCATACTTTATCATAATTGGATCACTTGCTCGCAAGTGTCCTCAAAGAATAAGTTAGTGTAAAATTTGGTCAGTGGAACTGGATGTTACATTATCAACATGGTTCATCTGATGTTGGTGGTCCATCACTCATGAGGTACACTAGTCATTATTTCGTATAAAGTGTTACTATTAGTGCATTAGAAATTTACATGAGGATCATGCGTTGAAGTCAGATAATGGATCACGATTGCTTGGAAGTGATGATTTTTTCCTTATTTCACCTTGGTGGTCATCATATCTATCCTAGTACGATGTTGTCATTCTTGGGGAACATGGGTACTATTGGGAGGCCTTGATAGGGGTAACGTACCACTCCCTTCCATACTTAACCCATTCCATCTATTTTCCTTCCATTTTCCCTTCTTTTGGAAATGTTTGTTACATGTACACCAAAAGGGTTTGTATTTTCATCCTCCTATGAGAAGAAGGGATAGAATGTTGAGGTTGATGCAATTGGTAAAGAATAAAAAATAAAGCATTCTATATAAAATAAATAATAAATAATGGGATGATAAATGACCAAATCAAAATCCAAAAGTCAGTTTGAGCTCTACCACCTCATTATGAGGCAATCGCCCCTAGTCCTAATGGAATGAATGCATATCAAATTAAAAGGACTTAATCCCAGTAAGAAAAATAAAAATGCATAAACTTGAAAAGGGGATTTTCTAAGAAATAAAATAATATCAAAAGGAAATAAGGGGTTTGAATACAGACATTGTCAAGGAAAGGGTATCGCAAGCACCAAGCACTCCCTCTATAAACTTGACGTTCATCGAGATGAACCCACACATGTCATTACATGTCAATGACACCATGACCATGAACTAAACCTTGTGTCACATCACTCACTTATACTTATATTTTTGTGGGTTTCCTAGGAACTACTCCTCTACCTAGGTATTTTCACATTTAATAGGGTCTTATGATGATCCTCCCATACCTAAACTTTCCAAATTGCATAAAGTATTGAGCTAGTGTGAAGTTTGAAGAAGATACCTAATGTGAATTTCTTATGTGGATTTTGTACTGAGTAGTGGCATACTTTGTGTAATACAAACAACTATTGTGTCTTGTAATGTTTGATTTACTTGATTATGTGAACCTTGCTTGATCATGATGCACTCTTGACGTGGTCCTTTGGAGGACATTTTCATGATGATGTTGAGGATGTTTTGCGCTATATGGAGGATGTTGGTCCCTTCATGCAGAGCACTGGGACCTTTAATGATTTGGCTTACCCTGGGACACCTTCCCACACCTCCTAGACCTTGTACATTATACAGATGAGCTTGGATGTTGCAGATATAGCTTGATGGGATATTTAAGGGGAAACAAGCCCCTCACCATGGACATTTTCCCCTTTGAGGATGTCATCTTGGGGGTGATGACATGAGCATTGATGAGGATAATACACCTTTTTGGAGAGGTTGTGGAGCTCTTTCCCCTCATGACATCACACCCTAACCCTTACACATTGCACATATTCATGATGATTTCATGCTTGATGTGACTTTATTCTATCTTGGGATGACCTAGCATTGATAGTGATGAGTTGGAATTGATTGATGATGAGACATGACATTTGGATGAGGGGATGTATCCATTGATGGGGCTTTTCACCCTTTGAGAGGAGATGTGGCCTTTGTACCCCTAGAGGAGATGAAGTCACCTTCATTTTGACCTCCTCTCTCACACATGTTGAGTTTTGAGGGGACGTTTTGGTGTAATTTAGTTTTATCTTTATATTGGAGGCTATTTCGTGGGTCGACCTAGACCTATCCACCTTGTATCATGGATTTATTACATTTTAGGGGATTTTGGAGAGGTAAAGTGATATGGTTTCCTCACATATAAATTCTAGTGCTCCCTCCTTTGTAAATATTAACTCACACTTATAGAGAATCACTTTTCTTGTCTTCTATAAATATTTTTCATCATGGAGTACTTGTGCACACCTCTTGAAGAGTGATCTTGTCGATGTATCTTCATATTTTTGTGGTTGATTCAAGTTCTAGGGTTTCTTTCATGCCAACAAATTGACTAGAAAGTTCTCTTTCAAGTGTTTAATAGTTTATTCTTGGTTATTAAGTGAATTATTTATCAAAGAGGTTATAATTTTGATCCAGGTGGATATTGGTGGCCACCCATCTATTCCAACTTGCTCCTCTTGACAATTTTTAGTTCAACATATTTCTCTGAAATGCTGACATTTTTTTGTAATTGTGGGTTTTGTACTTTCGAGGCTATCTTGAAGCCCTACATAGCATCCAGGTGGATATTGGTGGTTTTCCACCTATTCCAACTGGCTTATTTTGGAATTTTGCATGTCAGTACATCTTTATGTACTTCCAGGTACGTTTTGGGGCCCTAAACAATGTTTTTTTGGCTTGCCATAGTCACACTGTAGACAAATTCAATGTTTGATTGCATAATTTGTAGTTCTCAAAAATATCTTTCCAACGAGCTATCACATGCCTAAACCGGAGGTCGTATGAAAAAGTTACGACCCTAGGAAGTTGAGGTACCAACTTACCCATCGGGCCCCACATAACTTTTGGTGTTTCATCTCCTAGTGTTAGGTTTTTGGATGTCTAGGGTTTTGGAATTCATGAGTAATATTAAAAAGGCCTTTGGAGCCTCATTGTAATCATTCTTCTCAGACGAAAGCGCATAGAAGCCACATCTCTTCTCATAGATAACTACCACCATTCGAGCAAGTTGTTTTCAGTTCTGCAATTTTACAGTTTCAACCTATTTTATTTATTCAATAGAAATTATTGTTCACTGGATTTTATGTTGTTGTTCTCTATATCTATGTGTTATTGTATTCAGTCTTTTATTCATTTATTTCCACTCATAAATATGGATCAATGGTATCAGAGCGGTATTCTCTTCATTTATTTTTCTTCGAGCATGTCACCAACAAGATCTGGGTACAAGAAGTTGGGAATAAAATCAGTTGATCCTTTGCAATATCGATCGCACCAAGCCCGAAAATAACTCATGGGGTACGAGAAGAAATATGATGGATCAGGAGATCCTTTTAAACTATTGCTCGAGGAATCCCTTGAGTGACAAAGGAACAGAATGATGGACAACTTTGACATATCCTTCAGTGTTTTCCCACAGGAGATGCATCTTCATCAAGCAGCCATGAAACCCCCTTAAAGGTACAAGTAAAATTTTATATTCCATTATTTGAAGGAATGATAGATGCTGATGTTGTAAATAAATGGTTGAATCTGCTCAAAGGGTCTTTTTCAGTCCATAATTTTTTTGACAGGGAAAAGATTAATTTTTCACTCCTCAATGTCATCCCCCATGTTAAGGACTGGTGGGATACTTACTCTGATCAAAGGGCCATAGAGGAAACTACAATATTTTCAGTCGCCCTCACATGGGATTCCTTCAAGGATTCCATTAAATAACAGTACTACCCTTTTGGAAGCTACGAGGACTAGTACACAAGATGGACCACGTTGTGTCAGGAAAGGAACTAGATAGTACCATATTTCACCAATATTTTCCATACCCTACGCACCAAATTGGGTATCAAATAATTTGAACGACATCTGGTACTCAAATATCATGGTTGTATAGATAGATACATTCAAACATAAATGAATATTTTGGATATCACATCATTAGGTGCGGCTTATAGATATGTTGTCAAGATCAAGCAGAAATTTAAGCAAAAGAGGTGAGAGTTTGGATTTGCAAACTCCTCATAGTCGAAGAAGGGAAAAGGTGGCCCCAACCCACAAAAAAAGGGACAGAGAAAATATGGCCACTCTCAAGACAACCAATCCAAGCCGCAACCCAATAAGGGTAATAAGAATTCGAAGAAGTAAATGGGAAAGTGGTGTGAATACCATAAAATCCCTTGGCACAACACCGAAGAATGTCGCTCCAAGAAGTCACTGGTGGTCGAGTTGAAAGATTTTGAGTCATAGGAAGAGTCTAAAATTGATTCAAATCCATAAGGAGGGAAGCGTATTATCGATGTCGAACTCAGTGCCACTATCGCTACCACCAAAGTCCATCCAAGCGAACCAGAAGAACCAAAGGAAGGGGAATTCCTCCTTCACTCACAGATGTGGGTAAAGGGGGCTCCACTTAATTTCATTGTCGATAGTGACAGTCAGAAGAACCTGATCTCAGCAGAGGTTGTCAAGCGACTAGACTTACAGATGACACCACACCCACATCCCTACACCATCAGTTGGGTTCACAAAGTAAGAGATCTTTGTGTCAGCCAAAACTATTGTCTACCCTACGGCATCAAGCCCTTCAAAGATGAGGTATTATGTGATATTTCTCCCCTTTAAAGTGACATGTTGTGTATGATTCTATACCCCGTAGTGTTATTATTACTTTGTGTAGACAATTGTACAGGATACCAGAGGTAGTGTCGCCTATTGTTATTTCTTTAATCTTTGTTAAGCAATACAGTAATGTCATTTCACATACCGGGAAGTTCATATTCTTTGTGATCCATGCTCACAGTAAGTATAAGGACGTCCCCACATCCATGAACTCTACACAGAGCCTCTCTTTGTAGTAGAAGCAAGTAGACGGGATCGTGGAAGAGTACAAATAAATATTATCCTCACCCACCGGGGTACTGATGCACTGCCAAATCAATCATCTAATTGATCTAACCCCCGGTCCACCTCTTCCTAATGGACCAGTATATTTTTTCTTGCTGATGGAAAATGATGAAATCAAGCATAATATCCAAGACCTGCTTCAAAAGGGGCACATCAGACCCAACTCATCCCCTTGCGGAAGCCCGATTGTACCAGTGTAGAAGAAAGACGAGACCTGGCGACTCTACATTGATTACAGAGCATTAAAAAAAATCATATTCAGGAATCGGTACCCAATTCCCCGAATTGATGACCTTATATACCAACTCAAGGGGGGAAATTTCTTCATCAAGATTGACCTAAAGTCTGGATACCACTAGGTTCCCCTCGAACCAACTGATGTATGGAAGACAACTTTCAAATCTAAATAAGGTCTCTTCAAATGGTTGGCCATGCCCTTTGGCTCAACAAATGCATCAACAACTTTCACGAAGTTGATGCATGATGTATTGAGACCTTTCACCAACTCTTTTTTGGTGGTATATATGGATGACATCCTCATCTTCAACAAAACTTGGGAGGATCACATCCAGCATATTCAACAGGTTTTGAGCACACTACGACAACACAAGCTATATGCCAACTTGGAAAAATGCTCCTTTGTCTTAACAGGGTCCAATACTTGGGCTACATTGTTGATGAGAATGGGGTACATGTGGATCCAACTAAGATCCAAGTGATTTGTGACTAGCCATCCCCGACCACACTAACCAAGCTTCAGAGCTTCTTGGGA
>ML806312.1:91346-125986 GCA_009831015.1 Picea engelmannii
GGTGTTTCATCGAAATGGTAGAAAACAAAATAGCGCAGAAATTTCTCCATCTGCTATTTTGCTCTGATTATGATTTCGCTTCCTGTAATGTCTGAAACAACAAGATTACCAACACAAATGTTTGTCGAGCTTATTAATAAAACCAGAAAGAAAATAAATTAACTAATTTTTTATGCTAATTGAAATAATGTGCAATTTATTTAAATACATGTTTAATTAAAAATGCATAGTCAAAATTTTAAGATTTTGATTGAGCAGGAGCAATCTCCTCCCAATCGAAAAAGTGATAACCTGAATCTGCAACGATTTGAGAAACAAATTTTTCTTTTGAAAATGGTCGTTGATACAGTCGTAAACAATCAAACTGACAACTATCAGTCCATATAAATTCAATAGCTTTCATTAACATAATCCACTGTTTTTAGAGTGGTTGCAGCTATAATTGTTTTAGTCAATGTTTCTTGTGTGATTTCTTCTTGTTTTGTCTCATCCATCACATTATCTAGAGTTTGGTAAGCTTCTTGGGTCACAACCATTGGGTCACTAATAAAACTGTTGATTGTATCATCCTCTGTCTCATTTTTAAAACTAAGATCTTTCCCTATAGTAAGCATAGATTGAACATCCCCTTCCTCACAATCAACCCAAAAAGGATTTTCAATTTCCATGCTTGGTTTAGCAGGAGGGTAAAGGGTCAGTTTCTTTGTATCATGTCCATCATAAATTATCATAGACCTTGTTCTACATCCAATATAATCATCATTTGTGGCCAACCATGGCCTTCCCAAGATCAGTGGATGTCCCCCCAACTGTGTTTTTATGGATTCCAGTGGATTTCATGCCGATATGAAAAATTTATTTATTTTTTAAACCTACAGTGCTTGTCTATATAGCGACAAAACATCATGGAAAATATAGCATTCTCATGGAAACAAAAACTTTTATTTGTGTTTTTCCACGAACATCCATCTATATAGCAACAACAAATCATGGCAAACAAAGCATTCTCATGGCAACAAAATATTTTCATTTGTGTTTTGCCATGAACATCGGTCTATATAGTGACGAAAAATCATGGAAAATATAGCATTCTCGTGGAAACAAAAACTTTTATTTCTGTTTTTTCATGAACATTCATCTATATAGAGACGAAACATTGTGGAAAATATAGCATTATTGTGGCAACAAAAACTTTTCATTTGTTTTTTGCCACGAACATTCGTCTATATAGAGACGAAACATCATGGAAAATATAGTGTACTCGTGGAAACAAAAAAAAATTATTCATGTTTTTCCACGAACATCTGTCTATATAGCGATGACACATCGTGGAAAATATAGCATTCTCATGGTAACAAAAACTTTCATTTGTGTTTTTCCACAAACATTTGTTTATAGAGCGACAAAAAATCATGGCAAATATAACATTCTCATGGAAACAAAAACTTTTCATTTGTGTTTTTCCATGAACATCCATCTATATAGCGACGAAACATCATGGAAAATATAGCATTCTCGTGGAAAAAAAAATAGATGTTTGTCTCTATATAGACGAATGTTTGTAAAAAACAAATTGTTGCAGCAAATGCTTATCAAATGAAAGACATGTGGCAGCCATATTTCGCAGATATTTCCACGATTAGTTCTTGGTCATCGATATAGTGATGAAAAAATATCCACGAAAAATAAAACCCGCTTTCGTGGAAATTGCAACGAAGAAGTGTCTCAATAGAAATGAAAAAGCGTGGCAATTTTGGTCATATTTAGTAGTGATTACTCAATCCTCACCCTGGTACTCGCTAGAATCCTTCAACGGGTGGTTAGACTTTACAATCTAGTCATCGATAAACATAAAACTAATAGTGAGAAGTGGAAGAATATGTTTCAATCAATCCAGTCTGAGAAAGGATATTAATAATTCTGAGAGGGAAGGGATCATGGTATCAATTGAGTAGGGACTCGTTTCCAAATCTCATTTCATTGGAAACTAGATGGGAAGGTTCGATAGTGCTCGTAAAGTATTCAATATATAAATGTATACTAGAATATCAAGTACAAGATATGAGGTAAGTCAAGAATTAGATAATAAAATTTAGCAATACTATTTAAAATTTAACTCTTGTTCAAGGTCGAGAATATCAAGACAACAGGGTCTTAAGTACATGCATCTAAGAGGGTTTAGAGACTGAAAAATAATTTCAACCGACAATTTCTAATATCCATAGTTGTATGCGCACAAGTAACCAGGTGGCGGTATTCAAGGACTTAGGATTACGCATCTACTACTCTATAGAGCCAAATGTCATGCATTATAAGATATATAAGTGATAGAGTAGATTATCCAACTCCTTAAGAAGTCAACGCATAACAAATTAGATCAATAATTAATTTCTCAGACCACAATCCCTTCATGATCGATTTAGAGATCATATAGTCATTCATCATCTGGGTTCTATCTATATATTACAAGAACAATAAGTACCCATAAATTCATTACTCGAAGTATAAAGAAAATTACTTCAATGAGGGAATAAAATATAAAATTTTAATGTATTATGTTCAGACTTCGAACCACTATATGCATAATTAAAACCATTCCTACTTTACAAAAACAATATTAATTCAACTTTTATGTACATGCCAAGGAAATTTTATGACCAACACTCACATTTCCATTCTAATTCAACAAAATTTGCCTATAATCAAAATTAAGAATGTGTCTACATCAACCATGGCTTATGAGTTTTAATATATAATAAGGATACCACTTTGAATTCCCTGCCTTTTAGATATAGAAAAATTTTGCAATAATATAACCTCTTGTTCATTTCATTAAGATAATTACAACATAAAATAAGAGACATTTTGATTATAACGAGAGTTTCAATGTAATGCAGATTAGAGGTAATATGCAATTGGCAATCACATCTTGAATAGTTGAGATCTACAAATTCAAATCCAATACTAATATGTACAATCTCAGAACTGATAATGGTACTCAATCATTCTAATTCAACAATATAATAACTAAATTATTTAAATACCGTAACCAAAGATTATTTCCACATGATGAAGATCTTCAATATGGATATTGTGCATTTCCAACTCCTTCGCCTCACTTTCCAATCCTAATACTTCATCGATACCTCCCATCCAACTTTAGGGGTAGTCTTCTTCACCCTTATCCCCTCGATCCATAAAGGCACCACACACAAGAACCATAAATCAATAACACAAAACTTGTCCTTGCAAGGAGAGCCTTCCACCTCTTTCACAAGTTTTGAAACCCAACTCTCAACAAGTAACTAGTTCAGAAAAATGTTGGCAGCATAACAGTACTTCAAAAATGAGATCCCCTCTCCCTTCCTCTCCATTTATTTTATAGAAAAATTTCAAAGACACATGTCTTCTCATGCATAATAAACAATTTTTAATAATTTAATTAATGATTATTCACCCACACCACTTGTCATGCTATTCCAATGTTGCACATGTAAATTCTCTTTTTTATTTTATTAAATTAGACAATTTCCCTCACATTCCCCAATGTGTTCCTATTTTTTCTCTTAGTTGTCCCTTAGTTCCCCAATCCTTCTGCATTTATTTTGTGTCCTCTAACTAGATTTTAGTTTGAGTTAGATTAGGAGTCTTCGTTAGTTAGGAATGGTGGTTGATTGACTCAAGATGCTACTCTATGTGGACCACCTATTCTCTCATGTTTTAATTTCTTCTTATTTAAAATCCCTTTTATTATTTTAATGCATACATGTGCATTTACCCAACTTTATTCTTATTTCTTCTTTCACTTAATGTTCTACTCTAATTCCCTTCATTCCCTTTTTATGTTTTAATTTAGTCAAATATCTTAGGCTTAGACTCATGTTAGATTTCTTAGTTATAATTCAATAATTAATTAAATACTTTGTTGTAACAATGTCTAAACATTTTTATTATATTTTCTAGGCCATCTATATTTTTGTTGACTCGCATTTTTTTTACGTGACGTGCCCTTCAAGACGCACCTCCATGCTCCAAGGGTGCCACTCTCCTTTGACTAGTTTGGAAGTTTGTCAGATGCTTGGGGTCAACACTCCACTCAGTCAACCTTGTGAGAGACTAAGGGTTGTCTAAGGAATAAGGATTCTTCCTTATTGCCCACCCCTTAGAATTCTTCATGAGAGATTGTCTCAATCTTCCCTCGCGGAACCTTGGACCTCTCAAACTAGGTAATCGTTAACCTACATTTTAGGTCACGGTGGTAGTGCTAGTAGGTTGTGACAGGGACGTTGCCACACCTCTCCCTCATCTGACTAGTTTTCATGTGTGACCCCTTTACTCCATATGTGAGTCGGATTAGCAAGCATCACCATGCCCACATCCACTGACAAGGAAAATGTCAATAATTCATATACATAATATCCATATTGAATCATCATAGAAATCACATGCGTGTAAATAAAATACTCAAACAAAAATACTATTCCACTCGCTAACTCAATATGGAGTCCAAGGATGTCTTTTGATTCCATCGGCATCCTCAACCTGTCATGTATCCTACACACTCAGGAGAAATAATCAATAATACATGTTAATACATATACATCTAGAAATTAACATATAATCACAATGACATCATAATATAACTCATAATAAAGAAGAAATCATACTTTATCATAATTGGATCACTTGCTCGCAAGTGTCCTCAAAGAATAAGTTAGTGTAAAATTTGGTCAGTGGAACTGGATGTTACATTATCAACATGGTTCATCTGATGTTGGTGGTCCATCACTCATGAGGTACACTAGTCATTATTTCGTATAAAGTGTTACTATTAGTGCATTAGAAATTTACATGAGGATCATGCGTTGAAGTCAGATAATGGATCACGATTGCTTGGAAGTGATGATTTTTTCCTTATTTCACCTTGGTGGTCATCATATCTATCCTAGTACGATGTTGTCATTCTTGGGGAACATGGGTACTATTGGGAGGCCTTGATAGGGGTAACGTACCACTCCCTTCCATACTTAACCCATTCCATCTATTTTCCTTCCATTTTCCCTTCTTTTGGAAATGTTTGTTACATGTACACCAAAAGGGTTTGTATTTTCATCCTCCTATGAGAAGAAGGGATAGAATGTTGAGGTTGATGCAATTGGTAAAGAATAAAAAATAAAGCATTCTATATAAAATAAATAATAAATAATGGGATGATAAATGACCAAATCAAAATCCAAAAGTCAGTTTGAGCTCTACCACCTCATTATGAGGCAATCGCCCCTAGTCCTAATGGAATGAATGCATATCAAATTAAAAGGACTTAATCCCAGTAAGAAAAATAAAAATGCATAAACTTGAAAAGGGGATTTTCTAAGAAATAAAATAATATCAAAAGGAAATAAGGGGTTTGAATACAGACATTGTCAAGGAAAGGGTATCGCAAGCACCAAGCACTCCCTCTATAAACTTGACGTTCATCGAGATGAACCCACACATGTCATTACATGTCAATGACACCATGACCATGAACTAAACCTTGTGTCACATCACTCACTTATACTTATATTTTTGTGGGTTTCCTAGGAACTACTCCTCTACCTAGGTATTTTCACATTTAATAGGGTCTTATGATGATCCTCCCATACCTAAACTTTCCAAATTGCATAAAGTATTGAGCTAGTGTGAAGTTTGAAGAAGATACCTAATGTGAATTTCTTATGTGGATTTTGTACTGAGTAGTGGCATACTTTGTGTAATACAAACAACTATTGTGTCTTGTAATGTTTGATTTACTTGATTATGTGAACCTTGCTTGATCATGATGCACTCTTGACGTGGTCCTTTGGAGGACATTTTCATGATGATGTTGAGGATGTTTTGCGCTATATGGAGGATGTTGGTCCCTTCATGCAGAGCACTGGGACCTTTAATGATTTGGCTTACCCTGGGACACCTTCCCACACCTCCTAGACCTTGTACATTATACAGATGAGCTTGGATGTTGCAGATATAGCTTGATGGGATATTTAAGGGGAAACAAGCCCCTCACCATGGACATTTTCCCCTTTGAGGATGTCATCTTGGGGGTGATGACATGAGCATTGATGAGGATAATACACCTTTTTGGAGAGGTTGTGGAGCTCTTTCCCCTCATGACATCACACCCTAACCCTTACACATTGCACATATTCATGATGATTTCATGCTTGATGTGACTTTATTCTATCTTGGGATGACCTAGCATTGATAGTGATGAGTTGGAATTGATTGATGATGAGACATGACATTTGGATGAGGGGATGTATCCATTGATGGGGCTTTTCACCCTTTGAGAGGAGATGTGGCCTTTGTACCCCTAGAGGAGATGAAGTCACCTTCATTTTGACCTCCTCTCTCACACATGTTGAGTTTTGAGGGGACGTTTTGGTGTAATTTAGTTTTATCTTTATATTGGAGGCTATTTCGTGGGTCGACCTAGACCTATCCACCTTGTATCATGGATTTATTACATTTTAGGGGATTTTGGAGAGGTAAAGTGATATGGTTTCCTCACATATAAATTCTAGTGCTCCCTCCTTTGTAAATATTAACTCACACTTATAGAGAATCACTTTTCTTGTCTTCTATAAATATTTTTCATCATGGAGTACTTGTGCACACCTCTTGAAGAGTGATCTTGTCGATGTATCTTCATATTTTTGTGGTTGATTCAAGTTCTAGGGTTTCTTTCATGCCAACAAATTGACTAGAAAGTTCTCTTTCAAGTGTTTAATAGTTTATTCTTGGTTATTAAGTGAATTATTTATCAAAGAGGTTATAATTTTGATCCAGGTGGATATTGGTGGCCACCCATCTATTCCAACTTGCTCCTCTTGACAATTTTTAGTTCAACATATTTCTCTGAAATGCTGACATTTTTTTGTAATTGTGGGTTTTGTACTTTCGAGGCTATCTTGAAGCCCTACATAGCATCCAGGTGGATATTGGTGGTTTTCCACCTATTCCAACTGGCTTATTTTGGAATTTTGCATGTCAGTACATCTTTATGTACTTCCAGGTACGTTTTGGGGCCCTAAACAATGTTTTTTTGGCTTGCCATAGTCACACTGTAGACAAATTCAATGTTTGATTGCATAATTTGTAGTTCTCAAAAATATCTTTCCAACGAGCTATCACATGCCTAAACCGGAGGTCGTATGAAAAAGTTACGACCCTAGGAAGTTGAGGTACCAACTTACCCATCGGGCCCCACATAACTTTTGGTGTTTCATCTCCTAGTGTTAGGTTTTTGGATGTCTAGGGTTTTGGAATTCATGAGTAATATTAAAAAGGCCTTTGGAGCCTCATTGTAATCATTCTTCTCAGACGAAAGCGCATAGAAGCCACATCTCTTCTCATAGATAACTACCACCATTCGAGCAAGTTGTTTTCAGTTCTGCAATTTTACAGTTTCAACCTATTTTATTTATTCAATAGAAATTATTGTTCACTGGATTTTATGTTGTTGTTCTCTATATCTATGTGTTATTGTATTCAGTCTTTTATTCATTTATTTCCACTCATAAATATGGATCAATGGTATCAGAGCGGTATTCTCTTCATTTATTTTTCTTCGAGCATGTCACCAACAAGATCTGGGTACAAGAAGTTGGGAATAAAATCAGTTGATCCTTTGCAATATCGATCGCACCAAGCCCGAAAATAACTCATGGGGTACGAGAAGAAATATGATGGATCAGGAGATCCTTTTAAACTATTGCTCGAGGAATCCCTTGAGTGACAAAGGAACAGAATGATGGACAACTTTGACATATCCTTCAGTGTTTTCCCACAGGAGATGCATCTTCATCAAGCAGCCATGAAACCCCCTTAAAGGTACAAGTAAAATTTTATATTCCATTATTTGAAGGAATGATAGATGCTGATGTTGTAAATAAATGGTTGAATCTGCTCAAAGGGTCTTTTTCAGTCCATAATTTTTTTGACAGGGAAAAGATTAATTTTTCACTCCTCAATGTCATCCCCCATGTTAAGGACTGGTGGGATACTTACTCTGATCAAAGGGCCATAGAGGAAACTACAATATTTTCAGTCGCCCTCACATGGGATTCCTTCAAGGATTCCATTAAATAACAGTACTACCCTTTTGGAAGCTACGAGGACTAGTACACAAGATGGACCACGTTGTGTCAGGAAAGGAACTAGATAGTACCATATTTCACCAATATTTTCCATACCCTACGCACCAAATTGGGTATCAAATAATTTGAACGACATCTGGTACTCAAATATCATGGTTGTATAGATAGATACATTCAAACATAAATGAATATTTTGGATATCACATCATTAGGTGCGGCTTATAGATATGTTGTCAAGATCAAGCAGAAATTTAAGCAAAAGAGGTGAGAGTTTGGATTTGCAAACTCCTCATAGTCGAAGAAGGGAAAAGGTGGCCCCAACCCACAAAAAAAGGGACAGAGAAAATATGGCCACTCTCAAGACAACCAATCCAAGCCGCAACCCAATAAGGGTAATAAGAATTCGAAGAAGTAAATGGGAAAGTGGTGTGAATACCATAAAATCCCTTGGCACAACACCGAAGAATGTCGCTCCAAGAAGTCACTGGTGGTCGAGTTGAAAGATTTTGAGTCATAGGAAGAGTCTAAAATTGATTCAAATCCATAAGGAGGGAAGCGTATTATCGATGTCGAACTCAGTGCCACTATCGCTACCACCAAAGTCCATCCAAGCGAACCAGAAGAACCAAAGGAAGGGGAATTCCTCCTTCACTCACAGATGTGGGTAAAGGGGGCTCCACTTAATTTCATTGTCGATAGTGACAGTCAGAAGAACCTGATCTCAGCAGAGGTTGTCAAGCGACTAGACTTACAGATGACACCACACCCACATCCCTACACCATCAGTTGGGTTCACAAAGTAAGAGATCTTTGTGTCAGCCAAAACTATTGTCTACCCTACGGCATCAAGCCCTTCAAAGATGAGGTATTATGTGATATTTCTCCCCTTTAAAGTGACATGTTGTGTATGATTCTATACCCCGTAGTGTTATTATTACTTTGTGTAGACAATTGTACAGGATACCAGAGGTAGTGTCGCCTATTGTTATTTCTTTAATCTTTGTTAAGCAATACAGTAATGTCATTTCACATACCGGGAAGTTCATATTCTTTGTGATCCATGCTCACAGTAAGTATAAGGACGTCCCCACATCCATGAACTCTACACAGAGCCTCTCTTTGTAGTAGAAGCAAGTAGACGGGATCGTGGAAGAGTACAAATAAATATTATCCTCACCCACCGGGGTACTGATGCACTGCCAAATCAATCATCTAATTGATCTAACCCCCGGTCCACCTCTTCCTAATGGACCAGTATATTTTTTCTTGCTGATGGAAAATGATGAAATCAAGCATAATATCCAAGACCTGCTTCAAAAGGGGCACATCAGACCCAACTCATCCCCTTGCGGAAGCCCGATTGTACCAGTGTAGAAGAAAGACGAGACCTGGCGACTCTACATTGATTACAGAGCATTAAAAAAAATCATATTCAGGAATCGGTACCCAATTCCCCGAATTGATGACCTTATATACCAACTCAAGGGGGGAAATTTCTTCATCAAGATTGACCTAAAGTCTGGATACCACTAGGTTCCCCTCGAACCAACTGATGTATGGAAGACAACTTTCAAATCTAAATAAGGTCTCTTCAAATGGTTGGCCATGCCCTTTGGCTCAACAAATGCATCAACAACTTTCACGAAGTTGATGCATGATGTATTGAGACCTTTCACCAACTCTTTTTTGGTGGTATATATGGATGACATCCTCATCTTCAACAAAACTTGGGAGGATCACATCCAGCATATTCAACAGGTTTTGAGCACACTACGACAACACAAGCTATATGCCAACTTGGAAAAATGCTCCTTTGTCTTAACAGGGTCCAATACTTGGGCTACATTGTTGATGAGAATGGGGTACATGTGGATCCAACTAAGATCCAAGTGATTTGTGACTAGCCATCCCCGACCACACTAACCAAGCTTCAGAGCTTCTTGGGACTTTCCAACTTCTATCAATGGTTCGTGTTGGCATTCTCCCATATTTCATGGGCCCTCATATAAGTGACCAAGGATGGTGGCAGGGAAAAGTTCACATGGGGGAAGGAACAAAAATGAGAATTTGATGATCTGAAGCATCACTTTTGCTCATCTCCAGTACTCTCGTTACCCAATCTGCAACAACCAACTATGCATCAAAATATGCATCCAACTATGTTCGAGATTGAGACTAATGCATCCAACTATGTTGTAGGCGCGGTTCTCACTCAGCACAGTCATCCAGTAGCATACCATAGTGAGACACTCTCAGATATTGTCTGGAAGTATCCCACCTATGACAAGGAAATGTATTCAATTTTGCAAGCCTATCGTAAATGGAAAAATTACATTCTAGGAAAGGAGACAATCATCCACATTGATCACAAGCCTCTGTAGTTAATACAGACATAGGGAAAGTTGCAGAATGACCACCATCAAAAGTGGTCCACATACCTACAACAATTCCATCTCAACATCAAGTATAATATAGGGAGCACAAATCATGTCGATGAATGCCTCAGTCGACCTCTCGTGGATGAACTCACCACCATGCTCCATTCCTGTGGAAATGATGGATCTAAGTGGCCCCAACTTTATCAGCGACATCATGACTTCGCCACCACCTATCAGCTCTTGGGTACAGGAACGAATGTCATTGATTTTCACATTCAGTATGGATTGTTATTCCATATGGGCCACCTTTTTGTTCCTTCAAGTGAGCGTGCAAAGATGATTTGGGAGGCTCACTACAGTTGGATGGTAGGAAATTTTGGCGTGGAGAAAATTGTGGTTTTTCTACAGAAACATTTGTATTGGCCAAAACTTCGATAGGACGTCATCAAGTATATCAAATATTACACTTCATGTGCCATTACCAAGCCATCCATCAAGAATAAAGGCTTATACACCCCTCTTCCTACTCCCTAGAGGCCTTGGGAATCCATCTTGATGTATTACGTGTTTGGCCTTCTATCCACAAAGCAAGCAAATGATTTTTCATTTGTGGTGGTTGATCGATTTTTGAATATGGCCATTCTCACAGCCTGCAAGAAGAGCATCATAGTGATAGATAATGACAAGCTCTTCTTCAAACTAGTGTGGGTCCATTTTGGGATACCACAGACCATCATCTCTTATCAGGACAACAGGTTCCTCAGCACATTTTGGTCGAGTCTCTGGTCACTGTTGGACACCAACCTCACTAAATCCACTGCCTTCCACCCTCAAACCGATGGACAAATGGAGGTCATCAATCAGATGAGTATGCACATCCTGCACATGTATAACTCTAATAATCCACGTATGTGGGATGATATTCTTCCCTATGTTCAACATAGCTACAATAGGGCTCTCCATAGCTCCACTGGCCATAACCCATTTCAGGTGGGGCTGGGATTCCAACCCTTGGGTCCCATTGATGTTGCAATACCTTTTGCAACCAAAGTAAAAGAATCTTCACATGTTTAGTTTGAGGCTTAAAAATCCACCATATTCATTGAGCGGATTAAAAACATCCTCTAACATGTCCATGACATTTTACAGAAATCCAATGCTAAGTACAAGCATCGCCATGATCAACATCGAGTACTGCACAAATTTCAGGTGGGAGACAAGTTATGGTTATATTTGTAGAAAGAACGCCTTACAGGGTCCCATCAGAAGATTTGTCCACTTCACTATGGACCTTACACTGTCACCAAGGTTGTGGGTGACAATTATTTTGAGCACAACACTCCCCTCTTCCTTGGCTTACATCCAGTGTTCAATGTGGACCTCCTTCAACCATATTTTCCACCATTATTGGACACCTTGGAGATCACAAAACATTTGACACCAACAGAGCTCAAACATGACTGCATGGAACATGCATCCATTGATCATATAGTGGACACATAGGTCAAGGGCACTCGCCAGTAGAGGATCCAACTTTATCGGGTTGTCAAAGCAAAGCAGCTCCTGCACCAAGGCAAGTGGCTCACTCAGGGAAAAATTCATCAGAAATTTCCTCAACTTATGGGGGCACTCAACGAAATGAATACCATTTATTCCTAAGGGGGAGGACTAATCAAGGTGGATATTGGTGGCCACCCACCTATTCCATCTGGATCCTCTTGATAGTTTTTAGTTCAGCACATTTCTCTGAAATGATGAAATTTCTTTGTAATTGCGGGTTTTGCAATTCTGGGGCTATCATGAATCCCTACACAACATCTAGATGGATATTGGTGGCTGCCCACCTATTCCAACTAGATTATTTTGGAATTTTTCATGTCAGTACATCTTTTTGTACTTCCAGGGCCATTTTGGGGCCCTAAACAATGTTTTTTTGGATTTCCACAGTTAAACTGTTGACAAAGTCAATTTTTGATGGCATAATGTGTATTTCTCAAAAACACCTTTCCAATGGACTATCACACTCCTAAAATGGAGGTCGTATGCAACATTTACGACCTCGGTAAGTTGAGGTACCAACTTACCCATCGGGGCCCACATAACTCTTGGTATTATCTCCTAGGGTTAGGTTTTTGGATGTATAGGGCTTTGGAATTCATGAGTAATGTTAAAAAGGCCTCTTGAGCCTCATTGTAATCATTCTTCTCAGATGGATGTGCATGTTGGGTATGTGTTATATTCTTTGCACGAGTAGTAGTGTCTGAGCGTATGCGCTGGGCGCGCAGGGGTTCGGGGGCAGCACCCCCGGAAAAAAAATTATGCATCGGGACCGCATTTTTTGGGACCGCATTATATTTAGGTGGTTTTTCGGCACATGGTTTCTTTGTCGATGGTTTTATATTTCTGATTAAGGAATTAGGGTTTTGGACTAATCCAGGTCATTGGGTTAGGGTTTTGGATGCTGCTGGCTCCTATATGTATTTTGTATTGTAAACATTGTAACACAATGAATGAATATAGAATATGCAGGTTTTCCCGGTTTGGGTTTCCAAGGGAAAAATCTTTGTGTAATGTTTTTATTTTCCATTGTATCTTTTTTGTTATTTTTCTGAATATCTATTTGCAATAGATATTGTACAAGGTTAGAACTTACATTTGGTATCAGAGCTTTATTGGCTTCAGGGGGACGCCTTTGTGGTCAAGGGTTTGGCTCAGGACTGTGATAAGCCTTGTTACAGTGTGATCCAGATTTTATGAGCAGAAAGAAATGAATACATATTATTAATAGGTGCTTAACACAAATAACAAAGATACATTAAAACCAGTTTTCCATTCAATAACGAAATAAGATGAAACTGTAAAATGCAACGGAAACAAGCTCGTTGGAATGGTGGCGGCTTATCTCTGAGAAAAGATGTGACAGTTGCACTCATTCGCAAGAAGGTGATTACAATGAGGCTCTGAAGGAATTTTTACAATAAACAAGGATGCCAAAAACCCTAGACATCCAAAAACCTAACCCTAGGAGATGAAGCGCCAAAAGTCATGTGGGTCCCGTTTGGGTAAGTTAGTACATCAACTTCACGGGGTCGTAACTTTTGCATATGATCTCTGTTTTAGGTGTGTGATAGCCCGTTAGAAAGGTATCGTCAAGGAGATTCATTTTGGGGGATCAATCATGCCTTCAGCTATCATTGAGAAGCTTTATCCCGAAAAACCTTCATTTAGGCCCTTAAAATGGCCTCAGAAGTTAAAACTGCTAAAAATAGTAAATTGCCAAAATTGTCAAAAAACTGTTTTGAGCCAGTTGGAAAAGGTGGGTGGCCACCAATATCCATCTGGATCATAGTGGGAGATCTACGGTATTTCTTTTTCAGGTGAAAAGAAATGGCAAGCAATTCGAAGATGGAGACCGAGAAGTTTAATGGGAAAAGTTTTGAGTTGTGGAAGCTCAAGATGGAAGATCTGTTGGTGGAAAGAGATCAATGGATCGTGGTAGATCTAGGTACTATACCTACAGGAACTTCTGTAGATGATTGGAAAAAGTTATATCGGAAGGCAAAGAGCACAATCTGACTGTGTCTCTCCAATTCAGTATTACTGAATGTTTCAGAGGAAGCTACAACCAAGGATTTATGGGAAAAGTTGGGGAAGTTGTATCAGTCTAAGTCCTTGGTAAATAAACTATTCCTGAGAAATAATTTGTATAACCCGAGGATGAGAGATGGAGACTCGGTGGCAGAGCATTTGAACGCCTTCAATACTGTGGTAAGTCAGTTAGTATCTATTGATATTAAAATTTCAGATGAAGATAAATGTATCAGTTTGTTGTGTTCTTTACCAGACTCGTGGGATAGTCTGGTTGTGGCCATAGGTAGTAATACAACTTCCTTGAAGTTTGAAGAAGTGGTCTCATCCTTGTTGTATGAGGAAATGAGATGAAATAATATGGAAGGACATAGCATAGACACATTATTTGCAAGAGGACGTTCCGAGGAAAGAAATAGATCTAATTTCTCAAGTGGGAGATCTAAGTCTAAGGGTAGATCTAAATCTCCCAGAAAGTTTGTGAGGGTATGTTGGAGATGTGGAAAAGAAGGGCATTACAAGAAGCAGTGTAGATCCAAAGTTGAGAAAAAGAAGGTATATGAATAATATTCTTCTACAGAAGAAAATACCTCCAAGGAAGGAGAGGATGTGTACTTGGCCTCTTCAAGCACACATGCATATCATGAGTCATGGTTGGTTGACTCTGGTGCATCCTTTCATATGACTCCCCACATGGAGTGCATCTGCGAATATGAAAGGTATGATGGAGGTAATGTTTTCTTAGGTAATGATTCAACAACCAGAATCATAGGAAGAGGAAGGGTCAAGTTGAGGATCATATATGGAAGGATTAGAACACTGCCTGGTGTTCTACACATCCCAGGTTTGGCCAGAAATTTGATTTTTGTAAGCAAAATGGACGATGCAGGGGTAAAAACAATATTTGAAAAGGAAACCTGCAAGATGGTTCGAGGACCAATGGTGTTGTTGAGGGGAGTTCGGTTTGGAACTCTGTATAAGCTGCAAGGAAGCACTATTAGTGATGGGTGTAATAGTTCCATTGTTCATGACATTGGAGTTGAAGAAGAAAGAACTCCTACAGTCTCTGGAGAAAAGGTTATGATGTGGCATCAAAGACTGGGGCATATCGGAGAGAAGGGTCTTCGACTACTACACGGTAAAGGTATGGTTGAAAGTATGTCTAACTGCTCTCTGGATTTTGATTTATGTGAACATTTTCTATATGGGAAGAAAAATCAGGTAAGATTCCCCTCTAGTGCAACGAGGGTAGAAGGAATTTTACAGCTAGTTCATAGTGATGTTTTTTGACCTATGTCGGTCCCATCATTGGAAAAATCTATGTACTATGTCTCATTTATAGATGACTTCTCGAGGAAGACTTGGATATATTTCCTCAGGAAGAAATATGAATTATTTGACAGGTTTAAAGAGATTAAGGCTCTTGTTGAGAATCAAAGAGATAAACAAATTAAGGTGTTGAGGACAGATAATGGTGGAGAGTTCTGCGGAAATGAATTTGAAGAATTCTATAAGAAGTGAGGTATAGAAAGGTAGAAGACTACTCCATATACACCTCAGTAGAATGGAGTTGCAGAAAGGATGAATAGAAAGCTGATGGAAAAAGCAAGGTGCATGCTCAGTGGTGCCAGGTTAGGGAAAGAATTATGGGCAGAGGCAGTGGGTACTGCATGTTACCTAGTCAACATATCACCCTCATCAGCACTGGACGACAAGACTCCACAAGAGGTATGGACTAGTAAGGAACCTTCTCTGACACATCTCAAGGTTTTTGGTTGTGATGCATATGTTCATGTTCCAAAGGAAAACATGAGTAAGCTAGATAAGAAGGGTGAAAAGTGTATCTTTATTGGATATAAATATGGTCTCAAAGGTTATAATCTTTGGAACCTAGAAACTAAGAAGGTAGTGTATAGCCGAGATGTGGTATTTAGAGAAATGAAGGATGTTATTAAACAGGAATCCCTACCAAGTAAGGAATAACCAGAGAAGATAGAGTTTGATTTAAAGGATGATGAATCGGACTCTACAGAAGAAGAAGATCCTCATACTCCAGTATTGAGGAGATCGGATCGAGAAAGAAGGCTACTGGAAAGGTATAGCCCATCTGATTTCCATTCAATTTTTTCTTTGTCTATTACTGATGTTGATCCTAGGACTGTCAGGGAGGCAGTGGATTCAGAGGATGGAAATCTCTGGAAAAGGTACATGGACGAAGAAATGGCATCTTTGGATAAGAATGAGGCTTGGGATCTAGTGGAGTTGCCAACTAGAAGAAATATCATTGGCAGAAAATGGTTATTTAAAAAGAAGTTGAATGCAGAAGGAAAAGTGGAGAAATACAAAGCTTAGTTAGTAGCAAAGGGTTATTCCCAGGTTGAGGGAATTGATTTTGGTGAGATTTTTTCTCCTGTTGCCAAGTTAACCTCCATAAGATTTCTATTATCTGTTGTTGTTGCATTTGATTTTGAAATAGAACAAATGTATGTGAAGAAAACATTCCTACATGGGGATCTGGAAGAAGAAATATTTATGAAGCAACTAGAAGGTTATGTTGTGAAGGGAAAGAAGGAGTTGGTATGCAAGATGAAAAAGTCCCTGTATGGTTTAAAACAATCACCAACAATGTGGTATCAAAAACTTGATGCTTATATGCTAGGGCTTGGCTTCACAAGAAGCAAAGAAGATCGTTGTGTGTTTTAAATTAATTGGTGATCATTTGATTTATTTGGTCTTATATGTGGATGACATGTTGCTTACAGGAAACAACAAGGAGATTATTCAGGATGTGAAAATCAGTTGTCCTCTAAATTTGACATGAAGGATCTCAGTGCTTCAAGTTTCATTTTGGGCATGGAAATTAAAAGAGATCGGAAAAGGAGGAAACTCTGGTTAAATCAGAGAAAATATGTCGAGACAATATTGCAGAGGTTTAATATGCAATAATGTAAACTGGTCAAGGTTCCTATTCATGTTGGTGTAAATTTATTTGTGGATCAGTGTCCCAAGACACATGAAGAAGAGGAGGACATGTCTCATGTTGCATATGCAAGTGCAGTTGGTAGTTTGATGTATGCAATAGTTTGTACTAGACCGGACATTGCACATGCAGTGGGATGTTTTAGCAGGTATATGTCAAAACCGGGGAAGGATCATTGGACAACAGTAAAAAGGGTTTTCAGGTATTTGCATGGCAGTGCTAGCTATGGATTGTGATACGAAGGAAGACTGGGATTGGAAAAAGTGGTGGATATACATGGATTTGTGGATTTAGACTGGGCCTAAGATTTGGATCGTAGGAGATCTACAAGCGGGTATGTGTTTAACCTGTTTGGAAGAGCAATAGGTTGGATGAGCAAAAGACAGGTTGTAGTGGCACTTTCAACTACAGAAGTTGAATACATGGCAGCCACTCATGCAAGTAAGGAAGAAATATGGTTACAAATATTGTGTTTAGGTATTGGGTTGGTACAACAAGTTGTAAAGATAGAGTGTGACAGTCAGAGTGAAATTTTTTTGGCGAAGAACCCTGCTTATCATTGAAAGACAAAGCACATTGATGTTCAATATCACTTTGTGAGAGACATGATTGAAGAAAAAAAAGTATCATTGATGAAGGTGGACACTTTGAAGAATGTTGCAGACTCATTAACAAAATCTGTGAGCACTGAGAAGTTCTCTTTGTGTAGAGGATCCATGGGCATTGTTGCCCTGGATTGTTGACTATGTAACCCTGTAACCCCTTGTATGCAAAGAAAACAACAATTGGGAGAATGTTGGGTATGTGTTATATTATTTGCACGAGTAGTAGTGTCTAAGTGTATGCATCGAGTGTGCAGGAGGGAAGATCCCCCTGCACGGGGGTTTGGGGGAAACGCCCCTGGAAAAAAAAATCTTCATCGAGACCGCATTATATTTAGGTGGTTTTTCGACACATGGTTTCTTTGCCGATGGTTTTCTATTTCTGGTTAAGGAATTAGGGTTTTGAACTAATCCAGTTCATTGGGTTAGGGTTTTTGATGTTGTTGGCTCCTATATGTATTTTGTATTGTAAACATTGTAACACAATGAATGAATATAGAATATGTTGGTTTTCCCAGTTTGGGTTTCCAGGGGAAAAATCTCTGTGTAATGTTTGTATTTTCCATTGTATATTTTCTGTTATTTTTCTGAATATTTGTTTGTAGTAGATATTGTACAAGTTTAGAATTTACAGCGCATAGTAGCCACATCTCTTCTAAGAGATATCTACCACCATTCGAGCAAGTTGTTTTCAATTTTGTAGTTTTACAATTTCATCCTATTTTATTTATTCAATACAAGTTATTATTCACTAGATATCTATTGTTGCTCTCTGTATCTTTGTGTTATTGTATTCATTCTATTATTCATTTTGTTCTACTCATAAATCTAGATCAGTGGTATCATAGCAGTCTTCTCTTCATTTATTTTTCTTTGTGCATGTCCCCGACAAGATCTGGGTACAAGAAGTCGAGACTCGAACTAGTCGAGCCTTTGCAAGATCAGTCATGTCAAGCCCGACAACAACTCATGGGGGATGAGAATAAATATGATGGAGCAGGAGATCCTTTTAAATTGTTTCTCAAGGAATCCCTTGCATGAAAAAGGAACGATGGACAAATTTTCACAGATCCTTCGGTGGCTGCCTACAAGAGACACATTTTCATCAAGCGGCCATGAAACTCCCTTCAAGGTACAAGTAAATTTTGATATTCCATTATTTTAAGGACTGATTTATGCATATTTTGTAGATAAATGGTTGAATCTGATTGAAGGTTATTTTTCGATCCATAATTTTTCCAACAGGGAAAAGATTTCTTTTGCACTCCTCAAGGTCGTCCCCCATGTTAAGGATTGGTGGGATACTTACTCTGATCAAAGGGCCATAGAAGAATCTGCAATATTTTTGGTCACCCCCACATGGGATTCCTACATGGATATCATTAAAGAATAGAACTACCATGTTGGAAGCTATGAGGACCGGTACACAAGATGGACCACACTGCGTCGGGAAAGGGACTAGACAATACCAAATTTCACCAATATTTTCCATACCCTACACACCAAATTGGGTATCAAAGACTCTGAATGACATCTGGTGCTCAAATACCATGGTTGTCTTCATAGATACATTCAAATAGAAATGGATTTTTTGAACATCGCATCATTAGGTGCAGCTTATAGATATGTTGTCAATATCGGGCATAAATTTAAGAAGAAGAGGCGAGAATTTGGATCTCCAAACTCCTCACAACTGAAGTAGGGAAAAGGCAGCCCCAACCCACAAAGTAAGGGATAAAGAAAATATTTCGACCTCTCAGGACAACCAGTCCAAGCTGCAACCCAATAAGGGTAATGAGAAGTCGAATAAGGACACAGGAAAGTGGTGTGAATACCATAAAATCTCTTGGCACAACACCGAAGAATGTTTCTCCAAGAAGTCACTGGTGGTCAAGCTAAAATCTTCTGAGTCAAAGGAATATTTTGACTACAAATCAAATCCAAAAGGAGGGAAGCAATTTATCTATGTCAAACCCAACACCATTTTCTCTACCACCAAATTCCAGCAAAGCGAACCAGAAGAAGGAAAATGCCTCTTTCACTCACAGATGTGGGTAAAGGGGGTTCCACTTCATTTCATTGTTGATAGAGGCAGTTAGAAGAACCCGATATCAGCAGAGTTTGTCAAGTAGCTGGACCTTTCGATGACACTGCACCCTCATCCCTACACGTTCATTTGGCTTCACCAAGGAAGACATATTTTTTTCATCCAACAATGTTGTCTACCCTACGGCATCAAGCCCTTCAAAGATGAGATATTGTGTGATATTTCTCCCCTTGAAGTTTGTGATGTTCTTTTAGGATAATCATATTTATGGAAGTGGCATGTTGTGTATGAGTCTAGACCTCGCTGTGTTATTATTACTTTGGGTAGACAATTGTACAGGATACCAGAGGTAGTGTCACCTACCACTATTTCTTTAATCTTTGCTAAGCAATGCAGTAAGGTCATTTCATAGACCGGGAAGTTTGTATTCTTTATGATCCATGCTCACAGTAAGTAGAAGGTCTCTACCACATATGTAACCTCTGCATAGAGCCTCTCTTTCCATCAGATTCAAGTGGAAGAGATCATGGAAGAGTACAAATACATCTTCTCCTCACCCACCAGGGTATTGATGCACTGCCAAGTCAAGCATCAAATGTATCTAACCCCCGATGCACCTCTTCCTAATAGAACATTCTATCATATCTTGTTGATGAAAAATGATGAAATCAAGCATCAAATCCAAGAGCTACTTCAAAAGGGGAACATCAGACCTAGCTCCTCCCCTTGTGAAATCCTGATTGTACTAGTGTAGAAGAAAGACGGGACCTGGCAGCTCTGCATTGATTACAGAGCATTAAACAAAATCACAGTTAGGAATCAGTACCCAATTCCCTGAATTGATGACCTTCTTGACCAACTCAAGGGAGAAAATTTCTTTAGTAAGATTGACCTAAAGTAAAGGCTACCACTAGGTTCCCATCGAACCAACTGATGTATGGTAGACAACATTCAAATCTAAATATGGTCTCTTCAAATGGTCGGTCATGCCCTTTGGCTTAACAAATGCACCAACAACTTTCATGAGGTTGATGGATGATGTATTGAGACCCTTCACCAACTCTTTTATGGTGGTATATCTGGATGACATCCTCATCTTCAACAGAACTTGGGAGTACATGTAGTATATTTAGCAGGTTTTGAGCACTCTGCGGCAGCACAACGTATATGCCAACTTGGAAAAATTCTCCTTTGGCATGAACAGGGCCCAATACTTGGGTTACATTTTTTATGAGAATGGGGTACATGTGGGTTCAGCTAAGATCCAAGTCATCTGTGACTGGTTATCCCTAACCACACTAACCAAGCTTCAGAGCTTCTTGGAACTTTCCAACTTCTACCGATGGTTCGTGTTGGGATTCTCCCATATTGCATGGGCCCTTAGCCAAGTGACCAAGGGCGGTGGCAAGGAAAATTTAGCATGGGGGAAGGCACAACAACAAGCATTTGATGATCTAAAGCATCACTTGTGCTCATCTCCAGTACTGATGCAGGAGCATCGTTGGAAAGCACGTAGAGGTGGGACCACTCAACACATGAGAGTTCCTTCAGAACTTCAACATGAGCAGTCAAAAACGATTTCGAGATCCGCATCCACACAGTGCTGAAATTCACCTTCGGAGGCACACTTGAACCGATGTCAGGTTTTCCCTTTGAAGCAAGCTTTTGAAATTCCAAAACAGAGCAGAAGTTTCCACTTCGGCTCTGGAAAGTGACCGATCTAAGATAGCGTAGGATAAGGTTTAGAGTAGGCAAGTAGCAGAAAAGAACCTTAGGAATATTTTGGGTTATGTAAGAAATTTGTAAGCCAGTTAGCGAGAGGTAGAGAAAAGAGAGAAATTGATCTGTAAGAGAACTGCGAGTGAGCCGAAAATCTAAGTTTTTGGAGCTACTGTAGTTTGTATATATTATGTAGCCAGTGGGAACTTATGAATAGAACGGAATGGAAAATTGATCCAAAGGTGTTGTGCTTGGACTGTGTGTATTTCCTGTTGTTTTCTGTTTTATAAACAAGGGAATGGAACTATGAGATTTTGATAGTTTCAATTGTTTCGCTTCATTTGGAGCTCTGCAAGGTGTGCATTGAGCCAGGAAGGAACACTGTGGAATTTTTTTTCTCTTCACTGGGAGCTCTGCAAGGTGTGCATCGAGCCAGAGAGAAAACGTCGTGAACCTGAGTTATCGAAATCCCTCAGACGCAAGGAGTGCGCGGGAGATCGAAGTCTGAACCAGATAAATCTCAGGAGGGATAACACTTCGGAAGGTGTTGTCGAGACCAGGAACTCATTCCCTAGAAGGAGAGAAGATTGAGTCTTCACAGACTTAGAAAATCTTCTAAGTCGGAGTCGAGTAAAAGCCTAGGAGGGAGAACACCCTTGAGCATTGGATCGTTGTGGGGATTCCCGCGGATCGTTCGATTGGAAGGAGGAGCACATAATTTAGCGTTGCATGGATCCAGGTGAGGGGATTTCAAATATCTGAATGGACGGTGGAGAGTCCTCAAGGAGGAACACCGAAACCCCGCAAACCGTTGGATAAAGTGGAGCTACAAGGAAGTTGGCGGCGAGGGCTACTTGACGTCCAAAATCTCAAGAGGAATAGCGACCATTGATCTCGGATAGATCTGGACCGTTGGTTCATCTCACGAACTCAGGTATCACCAACCAGAGGGATAGAGGCCTTGTCTTTCAAGATCCCTAGTCGCGAGATCGCGAGATAGAGAGGGTTGTCCATTTCACGAACTCGGACATCACGAGCTGGGAGGTAGTGTTTGTGGTGCTTCAAAATCTTGAGTCGCGAGATAACGAGGGATTTCCATTTCGTGAACTCAGATATCATGAACCAGAAAGCGGGGTCCCTTATTTTTCAAACCTCCAAGTCATGAGATGGCGATTTGATTTGAACCGTCGAGCACAAGCGGATCTAGACCATTGGTCCACATCGCGATCTCGGGTCTCGCGAGCTGGAAGGACAGAGGTCTTGGTTTTCAAACCTCTGAATCGCGAAATCGCAATTTGATCTGGACCGTCGACTACAGGCGGATCTGGACTGTTGATCCACATCATGATCTCAGGTATCACATGTTGGAAGGACAGAGGGCTTGACTTCCAGAACCCCGAATTGCGAGATAGCGAAGTCAGGCCATTTCACGAACTCGGGTATCGTGAGTTGGGAGGGTGGAGTTCTTGTGCTGCAAACCTCCAAGTTGCCAGATCGAAAAATAGAGAAAGGAAGGAAGGATAAGGGCGCAGTCATAGCCCTTGGTCTTGCATGGTGGGAGCTCATGCTTGGCGCTTGGAAAAATCCAACTGAGCATTCGTGGAGTGGACATGTGTGTTTGTTTCGAAGGGTTTCAGTTGGAATAGGAAGAGCCATTTCGGCTCTCGAACTAGAATATCCTGACCAAGAGGTCGCGCAGCCCTGAGGAGGGATAGGGGGTCTGCATTAGGTGGTATCAGAGATGATTTTTCGTCTGTAGATTTCAGCTGAAGGAGAAAAAGAAGGAGACAAAAAACTCGGATTTGTACTCTGTGTGTGACAGATAGTCAACATAATGCCGCCAAGAAGATGAGAGCCACTTTTTTCCAACCGTGCTGTGGAGAGGGAGATGCGGGAGTTTCACACCCGAATGGAAGCCGTGGAAGCAGCACAGAAAAAATCACCTGACGTTGGGGATGTCAGTGATGCAGAAAGTGAAGAGGTTGAGGTTGAAGAAGCTGCAGGAGAGGATGTTGCAGAGGAACGGTTGTTGAGAACAGTTGCCAGATTGGGAGGTAAAGCTAAGATAGAGGTCCCCGTGTATGAGGGAAATCTAGATACTGAAGAATTGTTGGACTGGATAAGGTCCATGGACAAACAATTCGACTATGAAGATGTTGATGAGGAAAAAAAGGTGAAGCAGACAGTCACCGGGCTAAAAGGGCATGCACCGCTGTGGTGGGATGAACTGCAGGCTAAGAGGAGAAGTAAAGGAAAATAGAGGATAAAGAGTTGGGACAAGATGGTATCCAAACTGAAGGCTAATTTCATACCCAAAGACTACCATATTAATCTATTCAGGAAGCTACAGAACCTGAGGCAGAAAGGAATGACAGTCAAGGAGTACACCGAGAAGTTCTACAAGTTGAACATCAGAACTGGACAAAGGGAGAGAGATGAAGAAAAAATTTCCATATATATAAATGGCCTGAGATATAAAGTCCAAGATGAGTTGAGCATGATGTCAGTGAAGACTGTGGAAGATGCTTATCAGTTTGCACTGAAGGCAGAGGAGAAGATGGCCAGAAAACAGAACCAGCGAGGAAGAGGCAAAAGCTTAGTCCCAAGAAAAAGTAAGGGATTTAACCATGACAAAGTGCACCAGTCGAAGGATGAGGCTGAGAAACCACACAATCACTCGAAACGAGGAGGAAGTTCACGAGGAAGACAGAATGGTGGAAGAAACTATTCTAGAGGAAGAGGTAGAGGAGGAGTAAGGTGCTATAATTGTGGAAAGATAGGGCACATGTCTTGGGAATGTCTCGAGAAGAAGAAGGAAGGAGGAGAAGCTCATATCTCAGAAGCGTAATGAAGATATGTTGAAGCAGAAGGAGCAGAGGATGGAGCATCCCTAATGTTGAGAAAATCTCTCTTAAAACCTGAGGCAGAAATTGAGAAGCCAGTGTAGAGAAATAATCTCTTCAGGATAGCTTGCAAGACTAAGGATAAAGTATGCAAGGTGATCATTGACAGTGGGAGCACTGACAATCTAGTATCCACAGATATGGTGGAGAAATTGTAGATGAAGACAACTGCACATCCAAGGCCATACAAAGTCTTATGGCTGCAAAAAGGACACCGGGTAATGATCACTAAACAATGCCTGGTTGAAATTAAAATAGGGGGATATAAAGATGAAATCACATGTGATCTAATTCCCATGGATGTATGCCACATTTTGTTGGGGAGACCATGGCAGTATGACATAAATTTCATTCACGATGGAAGGAAGAATACATACACATTGGAGAAGAATGGTAGAACGCATATGTTGTTGCCGATGGAGGAGAAGAAAGAGAAAGAGCAATCTAGCACAAGCATACTTCTCATGAGGGGGAAGGAACTCATGAAGGAAGCCAAGGAAGAACAGGAGATGCAGTTCGTTGTGGTGAGGAAGCCTAGGGTCATCCTTATGAGTACATCAATGGATGATTTGCCTAAAGAAGTTCAGGAGCTGCTGGATAATTTTGTTGATATAGTGGTGGATGAGCTACCAAACTCATTCCCACCCATCAGGAGTATCAGTCATCATATCGACTTGATACCAGGAGAAAGCCTGCCGAACAAGGTCATGTATAGATTAACACCTCGAGAAAATGAGGAGGTGAAGAACCAAGTCCAAGAATTGTTGGATAAGGATTTAGTCAAAGAAAGTTTGAGCATGTGCGCACTACCAACTGTGTTAAGCCCAAAAAACGATGGAGGATGGAGAATGTGAACAGACTCGAGAGCCATCAACAAGATCACCATCAGGTACAGATTCCCTTTACCAAGAATGGATGATTTAATGGATTGTTTAAGTGGAGAAAATTTCCTTTCTAAGATAGATCTGAAAAGTGGATATCACCAGATCAGGATGAGAGAAGGTGATGAATGAAAAACAACCTTTAACATGAATGAAGGCCTGTATGAGTTGTTGGTTATGCCATTTGGCTTAACGAATGCCCCGAGCACTTTTATGAGGCTGATGAATGAAATTCTGAAAGATTTCATTAGCAAGTTCGTGGTTATATATCTGGATAATATATTGATCTTTAGCAGGACTAAAGAGGAGCATTTGAGGCACCTAACGCTAGTAATGAGAAGGATACAACAGGAGAAGCTACTGATCAATTTGAAGAAATCCTCTTTTATGAAGACAAAACTCATTTATTTGGGTTTTGTGATCTCTTCAAATGAACTGAAGATGGATCCAGAGAAGGTGAAAGCAATCAAATAATGGTCGTCACCAAGGAGCATGTTCGAGGTAAGGAGATTTCATGGGTTAGCAAGTTTTTATAGAAAGTTCATTAGAGACTTCAGTGGAATTTGTGCACTCATGATGGATACAGTGAAGAGGCGGCACAAGTCTTTTAAATGGACAGAGGAGGCCAAAAGGAGCTTCAATATACTGAAGGAGAAGATAACAGAACGACCAATTCTAGTCTTGCCGAATTTTGGGAAGACATTTCAGGTGATATGTGACGCAAGTGGAGTTGCAATAGGAGAAGTTCTGAGTCAAGACAATTGACCTGTTTCCTATTTCAGCGAGAAGTTGAATGAGACTAAGAGGAAGTACTCCACATATGACAAGGAATTCTATGCCATAATTCAAGCATTGAAGAAATGGAGACATTATCTTGTCCCGCAAGAGTTTGTCTTGTACAACGATAACCAAGCTTTACAATTCATAACCTGACAAGAAAAACTGAATCAGAGGCATGCAAAATGGGTTGAATTTATGAAAAATTTTACTTTTTTCATAAAACATATTGTTGGGAATGCTAACAAGGTTGTTGATGCATTAAGAAGGAGATGTTTAATTCTGCAGGAATTCCAAGTGGAGACCTTGGGGTTTGAACACCTTAAGGACATGTATTGTGATGATGCAGATTTCAAGGAGGCCTACGAAGCATGTACAAGCCCTATACTGAGAGATAGAAGTCAATGGACAGAGTATATGGTTCAAGAAGGATTGTTGTTCAAAGGAAATCAACTGTGCATACCAAGATGCTCAATGAGGGGAAATCTTCTGAAGGAGAAGCATAGTGGAGGATTGGCTGGACATTTCGGCCATGATAAGACATTTGCACAGTTGAGAAGTTCATAATATTGGCCAGGTATGAGAAAAGAGGTGATAAATTTTGTGAACAGATGTAGAATCTGCCAACATGCAAAGGGGAAAAGACATAACACTGGATTGTATCAACCATTGCCAATACCAGAGAGGCCTTGGGATGCAATAAGCATGGATTTCGTGTTGGGATTGCCAAGAACACAAAGGGGATTTGATTCCATATTTGTGGTGGTAGATAGGTTTTCAAAGATGGCACATTTCATCCCATGCCAGAAGACCAGTGATACAACACATGTTGCAAATCTGTTTTTCAGAGAAGTTGTAAGACTTCACGGTCTACCCAGGAGCATTGTCTCAGACAGAGACACAAAATTTGTTGGTCACTTTTGGAGGACATTGTGGAAGAAGATGGGGACATATTTGTCTTTCAGTTCATATTATCACCCTCAGACGAATGGGCAGACTGAGGTGGTAAACATAAGTTTGGGAAACTTATTGAGAAGTCTGGTTACTGAACACCATAACCAGTGGGATCATATTCTGCCACAAGTAGAATTTGCATACAATGACTCACCAAACAAAAGAATTGGAAGGAGCTCATTCCAAATACTCTATGGAATGCAACCCAGGGGAGTTTCTGAGTTAAGGGACTTGGAACAGGGAGAGATCAAAAGCACTGGAGCAGAGGATTTTGCTGTTGAGATGCAGAAACTCCATGGTCGGATCAAAGAAAAATTACAGAGTTCTAATCAGAAATACAAACACATAGTTGATAATCATCGCAAGGAACTTCAATTTGAAGTGGGAGATCAAGTTTTGGAACATCTCAGGAAGGAAAGGTTCCCTAGGGGAACATACAACAAGTTGAAGATGAAAAAGATAAGACCCTGTAAGATCTTGAGGAAGTTTGATGCAAACGCCTATGAGATCGAGCTACCATATGGGGTGGGCATTTCACCCATATTTAATGTTTCAAACCTGTCTCCTTACAGGAAAGATGACACAGAAGGATCAGAAGATCAAGGAAAGATTCAGTGGGAGAAGCAGATGCCTATGGCAGAAAAGCTATAGATGGAGAAGATTATGGATTAGAGGATTGGCAAGAAGACCAGGAGGAAAACTTATTTTGAGTATCTGGTCAAATGGAAGGGATGCCCAATAGAATATGCCAGTTGGGAAAATGAAGCTACGATCCAGAAGTAGGGAAAGTCAATAGAGGAGCTCATGGACAGGAGCCCATGAATTTTTGTCAAGGGGAGTATGATGCAGGAGCATCGTTGGAAAGCACGCAGAGGTGGGACCACTCAACACGTGACAGTTCCTTTGGAACTTCAACGTGAGCAGTCACAAACGATTTTGGAATCTGCCTCCACACAGCGTCGAAATTCACCTTCGGAGGCACGCTTGAACCGATGTCAGGTTTTCCCTTTGAAGCAAGCTTTTGAAATTGCAAAACAGAGCAGAAGTTTCCACTTCGGCTCTGGAAAGAGAATGATCTAAGATAGTGTAGGATATGGTTTAGAGTAGGCAAGTAGCAGAAAAGAACCCTAGGAATATTTTGGGTTATGTAATAAATTTGTAAGCCAGTTAGCGAGAGGTAGAGAAAAGAGAGAAATTGATTTGTAAGAGAACTGCGAGTGAGCAGAAAATTTCATTTTTTGGAGCTACTGTAGTTTGTATGTATTATGTAGCCAGTGGGAACTTATGAATAGAACATAATGGAAAATTGATCCAAAGGTGTTGTGCTTGGACTGTGTGTATTTCCTGTTGTTTTCTGTTTTATAAACAAGGGAATGGAACTGTG
This sequence comes from Picea engelmannii, assembly GCA_009831015.1. Taxonomy (NCBI): domain Eukaryota; kingdom Viridiplantae; phylum Streptophyta; class Pinopsida; order Pinales; family Pinaceae; genus Picea; species Picea engelmannii. The sequence goes on from ML806312.1 coordinate 119,701, forward strand.
AGATTTTGATAGTTTCAATTGTTTCTCTTCATTTGGAGCCCTGCAAGGTGTGCATCGAGCCAGGAAGGAACGCAGTGGAATTTTTTTCTCTTCACTAGGAGCTCTGCAAGGTGTGCATCGATCCAGAGAGAAAACGTCGTGAACCTGAGTTATCGAAATCCCTCCAACGCAAGGAGTGCGTTGGAGATCAAAGTCTGAACCAAATAAAGCTCAGGAGGGATAACACTTCGTAAGTTGTTGTCGAGACCAGGAACTCATTCTTTGGAAGGAGCGAAGATTGAGTCTTCACAGACTTAGAAAAATATTCTAAGTCAGAGTCAATTGAAAGCTCAGGAGGGAGAACGCCCTTGAGCGTTGGATCACTATGGGGATTCTCACGGATCGTCCGATTGGAACGAGGAGCACAGACTTTAACGTTGCGTAGATCCAGGTGAGGGGAGTTCAAAGATATGAATGGATGGTGGAGAGTCCTCGAGGAGGAACACCGAAACCGCGCAAACCATTGGATAAAGTGGAGCTGCAAGGAAGTTAGCGGCGAGGGCTACTTGATGTCCAAAAGCTCAGGAGGAACAATGACCATTGATCTCAGATAGATATGGACTGTTGGTTCAGTTCGCAAACTTGGGTATCGCCAACCAGAGTGATAGAGGCCTTGTCTTTCAAGATCCCGAGTCACGATATCAAGAGATAGTGAGGGTTGTCCATTTCACGAACTCGGACATTGCGAGCTGGGAGGTAGTGTTCGTGGTGCTTCAAAATCCTGAGTCGTGAGATTTGGAGATAACGAGGGTTATCCATTTTGCGAACTCAGATATCATGAACCGGGAAGCGGGGTCCCTTATTTCTCAAACCTCTGAGTCACGAGATGGTGATTTGATCTGAATCGTCGAGAACAGGTGGACCTGGACCATTGGTCCACATCACGATCTCGAGTCTCACAAGCTGGAAGGACGGAGGTCTTGGTTTTCAAACCTATGAATCACAAAATCGTGATTTGGTCTGGACTGTCGACTACAGGCGGATCTGGACCGTTGATCCACATCGTGATCTTGGGTCTCGCAAGTTGGAAGGACAGAGGGCTTGACTTCCATAACCCCGAATTGCGAGATAGCGAGGTCGGTCCATTTCGTGAACTCGGGTATCACGAGTTGGGAGGGCGGAGTTCTTGCGCTGCAAACCTCTGAGTTGCGAGATCGCGAAATAGCGAAAGACAGGAAGGATAAGGGCGCAGTCACAACCCTTGGTCTTCCACAGTGGGAGCTCACGCTTGGCGCTTGGAAAAATCCAACTGAGCATTCATGGAGTGGACCTGTGTGTTCATTTCGAAGGGTTCCAGTTGGAACCGGAAGAGCCATTTCGGCTCCCGAACTAGAAGATCCTGACCGGGAGGTCGCGCAACCCTAAGGAGGGATAGGGCGTCTACATTAAGTACTCTCCTTACCTGATCTGCAAAAACCATTCGATATTGAGACTGATGCATTCGACTATGATGTAGGCACAGTTCTCACTCAACATGATCATCGAATAGCATACCATACTAAGACACTCTCAGATACCGTCTGGAAATACCTCACCTATGACAAGGAAATGTATTCCATTGTGAAAGCATGTCGTCAATGGATACATTACATTTTGGGAAATGAGAAAATCATCCACACTGATCACAAGCCTTTGTAGTTCATACAAACATAGGGGAAGTTGCAGAACGACCGCCATCAAAAGTGGTCCACATACTTGTCGTAGTTCCATCTCAACATCAAGTATAAGATAGGGAGCACAAATTGTGTCATTAATTGCCTCAGTTGACCTCTCGTGGTTTCACTCACCACTATGCTCCATTCCTATGGACATGAGGCATCTGAGTGGACCCAACTTTATCAGCGAGATCTTGACTTCACCACCACCTATCAACTCTTGGTTACAGGCGCGAATTTCAACAATTTTCACATTCAGGATGGACTGTTATGCCATCTGGGCCACCTCTTTTTCCTACAAGAGAGTTTGCAAAGATGATTTGGGAGGCTCACTATAGTCAGATGGCAAGACATTTTGGAGTGGAGAAAATTGTGGTTGTTCTACAGAAACATTTTTATTGGCCAAAACTTTGACAGAACGTCAACGAGTATTTCGGATCTTGCACTGCATGTTCCATTTCAAGCCAGCCATCAATAAGAAAGGATTATACACCCATGTTCCTACTCCCGATAGGCCTTGGGAATCCATCTCGATGGATTACATGTCTGGCCTTTCATCCACCAAGCAAGGAAATGATTGTGTATTTGTGGTGGTTGATCGGTTTTCAAATATGGCCATTCTCACAACCTCCAAGAAGAGAATCACAACGGTAGATACTGCCAAGATATTCTTCGAACGAGTGTGGGTCCATTTTGGGATACCACAGACCATCATCTTTAATCGGGACAACATATTCCTCAGCACATTTTGGTCGAGTCTTTGGTTATTATTGGACACCAAGATCACTAAATCCATTGCCTTCCACCCTCAAACCGATGGCCAAATAGAGTTCATCAATTGGATGATTGTGCACATACATGTATAACTCTAAGCATCCATGTATGTGGGATGAGAGTCTTCCCTATTTTCAGCACAGCTACAACAAGGCTCTCCATAGCTCCATCGGCCATAGTGTAGATTTTAACCTTGTACAATATTTTACTGCAAACATATTTTCAATAAAAGAATAGAAAAGATACAATGGAAAATACAAACATTACACAGAGATTTTTCCCCTGGAAACTCAAACCGAGAAAAACAATATATTCTATATTCATTAATAGTGATACATTGTTTACAATACAATATACATATAAGAGCCAGCGACATCCAAAAACCTAACCCAATGACCTGGATTAGTCAACAACCCTAATTCCTTAACCGAAAATATAAAATCGTCGGCAAAAACCAGGTGCCTAAAAACCACCCAACAATGGACATGAAAATCGAGGCGACACAAAAAATGAGGCAAAAATACAAAACGTTTCTCCAGGAAAAACAATTTCTCGGGTGCGTTGTCCCCAAACCCCAGAAATGGGGGGCTTAGCGGCTCAGAGCAGTGTAGCAAACACTAAAAATAGTTGTGCAAAGAATATAACACATACCCAACATTCTCCCACTTGTTGTTTTCTTTGCATACAAGGGGTTACAGGGTTACATAGTCAACAATCAAGGGAAGCAATGCCCATGGATCCTCTACACCAATAGAACTTTTCAGGGCTCACAAATTTTGTTAATGAATCTGTAATATTCCTCAAAGTGTCCACCTTCATCAACAACACTTTCTTTTCTTCAACCATGTCTCTCACAAAGTGATATTGAATAAAAATATGCTTTGTCTTTGAATGATAAGTCGGGTTCTTCACCAGAAAAATTGCACTCTGACTCTCACAATATATTGTTACATCTTGTTCTACCAACCCAATACCTGGAAAAAAATATTTGTAACCATACTTCTTCCTTACTTGCATGAGTGGTTACCATGTATTCAGCTTATTAGTTGAAAGTGCCACTACAACGTGTCTTTTTCTCATCCAACTGATTGCTCCTCCAAATAGGTTAAACACATACCCACTTGTATATCTCTTACGATCCATATCTCCAGCCCAATCTGCATCCACAAAGACATGTGTGTCCAAAAATTTGTCCAATTCTGGTCTTCCTTGCTAGCACAATCCATAGCTAGCAGTGCCACACAAATACCTAAAAACCCTTTTTATTGTTGTCCAATGTTCTTTCCCTGGTTTTGAAATATACCTTCTCAAAAATCCCACTGCACGTGCAATTCCCAGTCTAGTACAGACCATTGCATACATCAAACTACCAACTGCACTCGCATATGGAACACGAGACATGTCCTCCTTCTCTTCCTATGTCTTGGGACACTGATCCACAAATAACTTTACACCAACAGGAATAGGGACCTTGACTGGTTTACATTCATGCACATTAAACCTCTGCAATATTGTCTCGACATATTTTCTCTAATTTAACCAGAGTTTCCTCTTTTTCCGATCTCTTTTAATTTCCATGCCCAAAATGAAATTTGAAGCACCGAGATCCTTCATGTCAAATTTAGAGAAAAAATGAGTTTTCACATCTTGGATAATCTCCTTGTTTCCTATCAGCAACATGTCATCCACATACAAGACCAAATAAATCAATGATCACCAATTAATTTAAAATGCACATAGTGATCCTCTTTGCTTCTTGTGAAGCCAAGTCTCGGCATAGTATCAAATTTTTTATACCACGCCCTTGGTGATTGTTTTAAACCATACAGGGACTTTTTCAGCTTTCATACCATCTCCTTCTTTCCGTTCACAATAAATCCTTTTGGTTGCTTCATATAGATTTATTCTTCCAGATCCCCATGTAGGAATTTTGTCTTCACATCCATATGTTCTACTTCAAAATCAAATGCAACAGAAATAGATAAAAGAAATCTTATAGAAGTTAACTTGGAAACAGGAGAAAAAATCTCACCAAATTAATCAATTCCCTCAACCTCGGAATAACCCTTTGCTACTAACCGAGCTTTGTGTTTCTCCACTTTTCCTTCTACATTCATCTTCTTTTTAAATACCCATTTGTTGCCAGTGGGATTTATTCTAGTTGGAAACTCCACTAGATCCCAAGCTTCATTCTTATCCAAGGTTGTCATTTCTTCATCCATGACCTTTTTCCAAATCTTTCCATCCTCTAAATCCACTGCCTCCCTGACAATTCTAAGATCATCATCAATAATAGACAAAGAAAAATTTGAATGGGAATCATATGGAGTATACCTTTCTGGTAGCCTTCTTTCTCGAACTGATATCCTCAATACTGGAGTATGAGTATCTTCTTCTTATTATTATTTTTCTTATGTAGAATCTGATTCATCATCTTTTATATGTAACTCTATTTTCTTTGGTTCTTCCTTACTTGGTAGGATGTCATGTTTAACAACATCCTTCATTTCTCTAAACACCACATCTCGGCTATACACAACCTTCTTAGTTTCTGGGTTCCAAATATTATATACTTTGAGACCATCTTTATACCCAATAAATATACACTTTTCAACCTTCTTATCTAGCTTACTCTTGTTTTCCTTTGGAACATGAACATAGGCCTCACATCCAAATACCTTGAGATGTGTGAGAGAAGTTTTCTTACCAGTCCATACCTCTTGTGGAGTCTTGTCATCCAACGTTTATGAGGGTGATCTATTGACTAGGTAACATGCAGTACCCACTACCTCTGCCCAGAATTCTTTCCCTAACCCAGCACCATTGATCATGCACCTTGCTTTTTCCATTAGTTTCATGTTCATACTTTTTTCAACTCCATTCTTCTGAGGTGTATATGGAGTAGTATTCTACCTTTCTATACTACACTTCTTACAAAATTATTCAAATTCATTCCCGCAAAACTCTCCACATTATCTGTCCTCAACACCTTAATTATTTTCTTTGTTTAATTCTCAACAAGAGCCTTAAACTCTTTAAACCTATCAAAGACTTTAGATTTCTTCCTGAGGAAATATAATATCCAAGTATTCCTCAACAATTCATCTATAAATGAGACATAGTACACCGATTTTCCCAATGATGGAACCGACACAGGTCCAAACACATCACTATGAACTAGTTGTAAAACTCTTTCTGCCCTCGTTGCACCAGAGGGGAATATTATCTAATTATGCTTCCCATATACATAATGTTCACAGAAATCAAAATCCAGAGAGCAGTTGAACATACCTTCAACCATACCTTTACTGTGTAGTAGTCGAAGACCCTTCTCTCTGATATGCCCCAGTATTTGATGCCACAACATAACATTTTCTCCAGAGAAATGGAACTATTACACCCATCACTAATAGTGCTTCCTTTCAGCTTATATAGAGTTCCAAACTGAACTCCCTTTAGCAACACCATTTCTCCTCGAACCATCCTGCAGGTTTCCTTTTCAAATATTTTTTTTACCCCTACATTGTCCATTTTTCTTACAGAAATCAAATTTATGTCCAAACCTTGGATGTGAAGAACACCAGGTATTGTTCTAATCCTTTCATCTATGAGCCTCAACTTGAATTTTCCTCTTCCTATGATTCTGGTTGTCTAATAATCACCTAGGAAAACATAACCTCCATCATGCCTTTCATATTCACAGAACCACTCCCTGTGGAGAGTCATATGAAAGGATGCACCTGAGTCAACCAACCATTGCCTCATGATATGCATGTTTTCTTGAAGAATCCAAGTAAACATCCCCTCCTTCTTCCTTG
>ML806312.1:140301-178092 GCA_009831015.1 Picea engelmannii
TTCACATCTTGCCTTCTTTTCTGATAGTTGTTGTTTCAGAATCTCTTCGATTTTCTTTGCCTCTTCCAATTCTACTTTTAGTAGGACAAGGTTTTCATCAGGTTCTTTACTGTCTTTCTCGAACTGTTTTAACAATTGTCTTTTCTTTCTATTCTTGATTCTTAGTCTGTCAATATCTTCCAATGCACTGATCAGTTCTCCTTCCATGTCAACCACAGCTTCTTCATCATCCTCATTACTTCCTGTTCTTTGATTATCATAATTCTCTTTGGCCATAAGTGTGAAGTCATTCAGTTTATCTTCAATAGATGAATCATTATCCTCTTCATCTGAAGGATCATCATCATTGTTTGCACAAAGAATTTTCTTCTTAAAGTTATTCTCTTTCAAGAAATTTCTATGTTTGTATTTCTCCTCGTCATCACAAGTCTGATACTTTCCTTTGTGGGGACATTTGTTTGCAAAATGACCTATCCTACCACAGTTAAAACATTTGAAGGGCAGTTTACCTTTGTATTTACCGGATCCCTTATTCAATCTCTTCACAAATTTTGCTTCAATTTCATCGGGCTCAGAATCCTCATTCTTATCTGCTTTAAATGATGCTTCTATGGAGGTGGGTTTATCTTTAACTATTCTCATTTCATATGCAGTTAGTGTTCCGAGAAGTTGGTCAAACTGGAAGGTTTTCAGATCATTAAGTTCTTCAATAGCAGAGACCTTCGGGTTGAACCTATCTGGGAGAGATCTTAAGATTTTCTGAACTAAAGAAGGTTCCCCAATTGTTTCACCAAGTGCCTTCATTGCATTTACCATTTCTTCTACTCTCAGAAAGTATTTTCCAACAGTTTCATCTTCCTTCATCTTCAATTGTTCAAACAGTATTTTGTAGGTTTGAAGCTTTGCATCCTTTACCTTCTCATTACCCTCATAACTGTTAATGAGTTTGTCCCACATTTCTTTGGCAGATCCTAGGTGTATAACATTCACAAATTCTGCTTCTGCAAGCCCACTCAAGATAGCATTCATAGCCTTAGCATTAAAGCTAAATTCTAGTTTGTCATCCTTATTAGCTAGCACAATTGGCTTTACATAACCAGTCTCTACCACATCCCAGAAATCTGCACCTAAAGCCATTATGTAGGTTCTCATTCTAACTTTCCAAAAGGTAAAGTTTGTTCCATTGAACAGAGGGGCCTTATTGGTTGAATTTCCTTCATGGCTTGACATGTTTAATCTCTAGGATCTACCCTTATATAAAAGGGGTCGGCTCTGATACCAATTGTTGGACAACTGAGAGGGGGGGTGAATCAGTTGTTACTGAGATTAAACAATTGTGCTTCTTTTTTAGACTCTTTGCAGAAACACAGAATGATGATCACAATAATGCAGAGAAATAAACACAGGCACATTCAGCATTAGTCACATATATGAGAAACACAGATACAGATATTTTCTGAGGAAACCCATGCAGGGTAAAAACCTCTTTTCTTTTATATGATAAGTAATGGTTACATTCTTTACAGTATCATACATATGAGCACCAACTCATAATGAGGCTACAACCTTAGCTTTGCAAGCTGCAACTTACTAAGAGCACCAACTCTCTGTTTTCTCTAGCACCAACTAGAAGGAAGCACCGACTCCCTGGTTTCTCTAGAACCAACTAGAAGGAAGCACCAACTCTTTGGTTTCTCTAGCACCAACTAGAAGGAAGCACCAACTCCCTGTGTTCAAGCACCCACTTGAACCTCTGAGGAAAACAGTCCTCCCTAGCACCTCCCGACCACCCTAAATAATAAATTCTTTGTTACTAAAACTTACTACAGCGATATAAAATTATTCAATGGCTTACCAACCCTGTTGTTGTTCTGTTACGCTCCTCTGTCCTGTCTACATCAGTGCCTTTTATACTCTCTGCACCATATCCCTTTGATGCAACCTTCCTCTAGCATGTATCTCTGCTCCTGCGCTCTGCCTCCGTGCTCACGCTTCAATTTTCCCGACGACAACCCCTATCTCTTCTTTGTTCTGCATTCTTATAGTCTCTTTTATCTTTGTGCATGCAATATTCGCAATGCCTCTACATGCTCACTCCGTGCCAAATTCCTCCACCTCTCGAGTGCTCTGCATGATCATCATCGCGACTCTTCAGCTTCTCTGGCAGTTCAACCCCTGTGTCTATCATCACTAGGTGTTAACCTGAGATTCCTTTTTCCCTCTGGTAGTTGAGACTCTTCGTCTTCTCTGGAACAGTCGAGCTAATCCCTTATGTTTCAGTTACAGACTTCAACTCTCATCCATCTGTCAATTGCCTCCACGAACAGTCTTCATTCCATTGGTATATTCCTTGAGACTCTTCACCTTCTCTGTCAATCACCCTTGAGTCTCTTCCAATCCTCCGGCAGAAACCATCAGTGCCTTCTAGCAGTTACACTGTGAAGTGAAACAGTAGCCCTCCGATCAAATTTGAATTCACCTGCACCATTGGATGGTGTTCGTATGGTCTTGCGTCTAGATCACATGTCCAATGGTTGTGACCGAGCGCTAAACAGAATTTGAATTTACGTGATTTCGTCTCTCGGCATTCCTGTGATACAGGATCTCGAAATTCCAACTCGTGAACGCCGAAACTCCGAGATGGAGCTTGATCAATGGTCGAGATCTTCAATGATCTGACGGTCCAGATCTTATCGCGAACTCTCACTTCGCGAGTTCTGTGATGAAGGTTCTTGTCACACCAAGTCGCGATAGGCGAAGCTCCGAGAAGGAGCTTATCTGCGACTGACTCCTTCCCTTCTCGTGACCATGGGTTGTGACCACAACCTTATGCATAAGGCGCTTTCTCGATTTCGCATATCGCAAATTCGCAATTCAAGTCGCTTTGTTTCCATATTGCGATTCATGAAAATCCGATACGGCATACATCTGCTGACGTCACACATGGATTGACACGTGTTGAGTATTTCCACGTGTCACTTTGATTCGTGACTTACATGTGCCTGAAGTGTTGAATCTTCCTGACACTTGTCATTACCTAGTTGTGCCACGTGTCACTTGTTGACATGGTCTGTTGACGTGAGTCGAGTCGATGGTCCATTCTTGCGCTCTCGCTACTCATGACCTCGTGAGTTCCAGGGTTGAACTCTCATGCTCTTATCTCATGAATCCCCGAGTTCGCGAGATCTCTCTGATCTCTGCCACGCGTCCTTCCCAGATGGACGGTCCTGATCTTCTCGCCACTTCGCCGCCTCGCATCCTCGCACCTCATGACTTTGAACACCCAATACTTGGGCCTTTATCCTGTGAACCCCCTAGTTCGCGAGATCTCTCTGATCTCTGCCACGTGTCCTTCCCAGATGGATGGTCCTGATCTTCTCTCCATTTCGCCACTTCGCGATTTCGCTGCTTCGCGATTTTGTCCACCTTCGTGATTTCTCCGCTTCGCGATTTCGTTGTTCTTTCCATCCCTGTTCTTTTCCATCGTTGGTCTTTTCCATCGCTGATCTTTGCCATCGTTGTTCTTGCCATCAATGACAAGCTTACGCTACTTGGTAAACATTTGCCAACAATGATGCCCTAGTAAGTTGATATCCCTTTAGGATGGGTTTCCAATGGGTGGTTCTATGAAAGTTCATCGTCCATTCCCACCATATTTACCACTTTTCATCTTTATTCCTCTCATTTCCCTCCCACCTTTGTTCAAGCATTGGTTTTGTCACACTAGGAAGGGTTGTACTGATCCAAATTTATTTTCGGCACGAAATGAGAGCGGAGATATAATAAAGAAATGCGCAGAGATATCGCGGATATTAAATAATATAAAATAAATGTATCATAGATGCAACCATAAACACAGATATACAGTAATACATGATTTCTATTAATGAAATAAATGTACAGAGACTGTAAAAATACAGAGTGAAAGACTCGCTAGAATGGTGGCAACTTATCTCTGAGAAGAGATGTGATGGCTACTCGCATTCACAAGAAGATGATTACAATGAGGCTTTGAAGGCCTTTTTAAAATAAGAAGGAATGTCAAAAACCCTAGACATCCAAAAACCTAACCCTAGGAGATGAAGCGTCAAAAGTCATGTGGGCCCCGTTTGGGTAAGTTAGTACATCAACTTCCCGAGGTTGTAACTTTTGCATACGATCTTCGTTTTAGGCGTACGATAGCTTGTTGGAAAGGTATCGTCGAGGAGATTCATTTTAGGCACAATATCTAAGGAACTTCCATATTGCAAACCTATTTTCCCAAAAAACATCGTTTAGGGCCTCAAAACGGCTCCGGAAGTGAAAACTTCTAAAAATAGTAAATTACCAAAATTGCCAAAAAATTGTTTTGATCCAGTTGGAAAAGGTGGGTGGCCACCAATATCCATATAGATAAACCCTCCCTCCTTAGGAATCAATGGTCTCCACTGCATTGAGTGCCCGAGGGAGAGGGGAAAGCATTTTTTGAATCTGCATCTTGATGAGTTGCTTGCCTTGTTGGAGAAGTTGTGCTTCTTAGCTTGTTGAAGGTTGTCATGAACATGTGGCTAGAAGGGTTGGACCTTTTTAACCAGTCTAGATATATGAGATTATTTTGTGCAAAAGGAATCTTTACACTTTGCTACAATCTTGTCGGCCTGCTTTTGTTGGATAGAAGGTGCTTGGGTTGAGGTTGTAGTGGTTCCAGTATCCTTTTGTTCACCTTTTGAACAGATTGTGAAGCTGAATTTTGTAGTATGAGATACTACCTTGCAGAACTTTTTAGGCAAAAGAGTAGTCGGAGCTACCTCTGGTATTATGTAGAGATGACCCCCCAGAGAAACAATGACACTGCAGGGTCGAGACTCATAAACAGCATGGCGCTTCCACATATATGGTTGTCCTAAGAGAACATCACAGACATCCAGTGGGGCAACATCACATAATACCTCATCCTTGAAGGGTTGGATTTCGTATGACAATCGACATTGATGGTTGACACGAAGATCTCATCCTTGGCGAAGCCACCCGATGTTGTATGGTTGCGGGTGTGGTGTTGTCGACAATCCCAATTGTTTGACGACCTCTGCTGAGATGAGGCTCTTCTGGATTTCACTATCAACAATAAAATGTAGCGGGGTCCCCTTCACCCACATCTATGAATGAAAAAGGTGTTCCCCCTCTTCAGGATCTGTTGGTTCTTCTGGTTGAATTGTTGAGGTCGCGACAATAGCAGTGGGGTCTGCATCAATGATCTGTCCTTTACCAGTATTTTCAGAATCAGATTCTAAATCAGGGTTTGGCTCCTTGTCTTTGATCTCGGCCACCAATGATTGTTTTGAGCAACATTCATCGGCGTTGTGCCAGGGGCTTTTATGGAAATCGCACCATTTTCTGGTGTCCTTCTTTGCCTTCCCATGACCCTTCTTTTCATGTGGCTTGGACTGGGTTTCAGGAGACTATTTGGTAGGGTCGTCTTTGTCATAATTTGGTTGTTGCGGATTTGCATACCCGAACTCCCGTTTGTTCTGGTGCTTAAATTTCTGCTTGATTTTAACAACATATCAATAAGCAACACCGAGTGATGAGATGTCCATAAAATCCATTTCAGTTTGGATGTATCTGTGTAGAGCCCCACGGTATTTCAGAACCAAATGTCGTTCAGAGTATTTGATACCCATATTGGTGCACAATGTATGGAAGGTATCGATGAACTTCAGAACTGCTTGGCCCCTCTCTTGCCGTAGTGTGTTCCATCTCATGTACTGGTCCTCATAGTTTCCAACAGGGTAATATTGTTCCTTTACTGCATCCACAAAAAAATTCCAAGTGGGCTCGGCCCCATATATTCCAAAATCCTCTGTGGAAATTTGCTCCCAATAAGTTTCCCACAAATGTTTGACATGGGGGAGAGATTTAAGGAGTGCGAAGGTGATCTTTCCTTTGTCGAAAAAATTGTGAACAGAGAAATAACCTTCTAGCAGATTTAACCATTTGTCTAGGGCTTCTGCATCTATCTGTCCTTCAAATACAGGAATATCAAAATTAACTTGTACCTTGAAAGGAGAGGTGCCTCCAAAGTGGTTGCTTGATGAAGATGTGCATGTTTCTATCGGCATGCGTTGAAGGATGTGGGAAAAATTCTCCATCATTTCGTCCCTCTGTCGTGTGAGAGCTTGCTCAAGCAACATATTTATAGGATCGTCTACTCCGTCGTTTTTTTTTTTCTTCCTCCATTGAGGGTTACTTGGGTGTGCAAGAGTGATTTTCCTCAAGAGAGACAAGCTCGAGACCCAAATTTCTATATTCGGACCTCATCGGGGACATGCACTGGAAAAATGATCAAGAACAGCCTACTCTGACACCACTGATCCGGATTTATTTTCGGCATGAAATGAGAGCAGAGATATAATAAATAAATGCACAGAGATATTGCAGATATTCAATAATATAATAGAAATGTATTAGAGATGAAACCATAAATAGAGATATACATAAATACATGATTTCTATTAATGAAATAAATGTACAGAGACTGTAAAAATATAGAGTGAAAGACTCACTAGAATGGTGGTAGCTTATCTCTAAGAAGAGATGCGACGACTACTCACATTCACAAGAAGATGATTACAATGAGGCTATGAAGGCATTTTTACAATAAGAAGGAATGTCAAAAACCATAGACATCCAAAAACCTAACCCTAGGAGATGAAGCGCCAAAATTCATGTGGGCCTCGTTTGGGAAAGTTAGTACATCAACTTCCCGGGGTCGTAACTTTTGCATACGATCTCTATTTTAGGCGTATGATATCTCGTTGGAAAGGTATCGTCGAGGAGATTCATTTTAGGCAAAATATTGAAGGAAATTCCATATTGAAAACCTTTCTTTCCCAAAAAAGCATCGTTTAGGGCCTCAAAACGACTCCGGAAGTGAAAACTGCTAAAAATAGTAAATTAGCAAAATTGCTAGAAATTTGTTTTGAGCCAGTTGGAAAATGTGGTTGGCCACCGATATACATATGGATCATGTACCTTTCCTTGTGGGAAGAAGGGGATAAATTCCAAGGGGGTAAAATTAGTTGGCAAGAGTTAAAATCCAAAGAAGAAACCTTTGAGATGCTTCGCCCAGGGATTCCCGAGAAATAAGTAAGAAGAATCTTAGTAAGAAAATGGAACCTATAAGATAATAACACTCAAGGTATTAGTTGGTGGATAGGAGGTCTCATCATGAGCCGGCCTATTAGGACCATGGGCATGTAGCGGTATGAAACTACCATCTATCTGGTCACCAAACCAAGGTAGTGGCTCTTGGTGGCATAGTCAAGATAAATGGGGTCTCATCACGAGCTAACCTTCTCATCTCTATGAAATGCTTGTGGGTAATGTTGTCAACTCTGGTCACCAAGCCAGGTAAGTGTCCCTCAACTTTTCCCTTGAATCATAAAAAATAAATATCAAAAGAAATGAAGCTAAGAATAAAAGGAAATGAATGGGCTAGGAAACAATGGCATCCATGATAAGGTGCAACTTGCCTCCTACAAAGGTGTCCAGAGGTAAGACTTACATTTCCATGCTATAATTTCACCCCATTCCCAAACACTTACCCCTTACCATCTCATACATTTACATGACCTAGATTGGTTCTCGCCTGGGAAACACCCCAAAATTGAGGATTATCCCAATAGGACACTGTGAGACCCTCTCCAAACTTGACTTGTTAAATTGCATAACATCTTTGAGAATTTGTCTGGGTAAATGGGGGTTTTGATGCACATGTTTTGGTAATTTGATTATTGGATGGGATTTACATGTTATGATCCATGTGACTTATGAACCCCTGGAGGGAGTACTTGTTGTTGTCTCGGGACTTTTCCCAGTGGACAGGTACACGTGGGGGAATGATTAGCTCGGACCTCCATGGGGCTGACAACCAACAGGTGGATGTTGTGACCCCAACCAGGGGCAGGGAGACATCAGAGACTTGCACCAGGAAGAAAGAATGGTGTTTCCCTTGGAGACACTCTGACATACCTGGACCTAGGGGTGTCTTGCTCTTCCACCTGGACATTGACCCTTGAGATCCCACGACATCATCATGATGACCCTTGAGCTAGGGTTTGCATTTATGAGGGAAGTTGTGTGATGGTTGGCATGTGTGGCATCATCCAGGGTCTTTCGAGGCAAAACATTATGCATATGGGGCCCAATGTTCCACCCTAGGAACTCAACGTCACTCTAGAAGGGAATGATGTCACCCTTGGAGATGATTTCAGGGGTTAATTACTTTTATTTATGTAAAAACTGGATTTTCATGTAATTTGGCCAGGTCGACCTTTTTATGACCTAAAATTAATTAAATGTCATTGATATTGTATAAATAGAGAGAAAGTACTCTCATTTTTCATGATAACTCATCACACAAGCAGTGTGGTCTGAAATTTGTGCCCTTTTGGGAGTTATTGACTGAAATTGGGAGGCACACTTGTCTTGGAGGCTAAAATTTGCAACTTGGATCATTTCTTGGTGAATTTACCTGGAAATCTAGTGTTTTATTGCTCGATTATTCTTGGTGAATTAAGTAAATCTGCAATTTTTCATTTTATTTTGAATTTTATGGTATATTTTCTTATTCATGTTAAATATTATGAAATTGCTTTCTTGACAAACCCTAGGAGTAAAGGACTTAAGTTACTACTTATTTTCTCTTCATTTGCTAGACTTTTACCAAGGTGATTTGACTTAGATAAACTTCTAAATCCCTAAATGCCAGCTCTTTAGAAGCCATTGTCTAGTCATTATTTCCCCTTAACTCTTTTTAATAGTCTAAGGAAGGAAGATTCGTTAGATCCTAAGATCCCTTACTCTCTAGCAAATATTTCCCTAGGATTTGGATTCTTGAGGCCTTGGGTTACCAACACCTCATCCATTCATCCCTTCTCCTTAGACAAATACAATCATTTTCTCATCGCTTCTAAGAGAAAATTGTCACCTCTAGACTCCATTTACCCTAAAAGGCACTAGTCGAATGGAATACAAGTTTCAGATTTAGCATAGGGATAAAGAAGTGTGGAGATGTGGTTTGATTTGGAGGACTAGGTTACATCTGGAAGAGAAGGGCCAATATAGCGAAGGCACGGAATTTGATGAGGCTCGGTGGACCGTAGATCTTGAAGCGGCCCAGATCGACGGTCGAGACACATATCGGGCGATGAAGTAGCGCAGAAGATAATCGTTCGAGGGTGGGCCGAGGAAAATACCACAGTTTCATTTCGTGGACACATGGTGCCATCAGAGGCATATCAGGGTGAAAAACGGTCTACCCAAAACCATTTTTCCCCACCCTCGATATCGAAAAGTGCATATAAAAGGAAGGCCCCAGTCATTATTTTATGATATTTCAAAGCGTTCGAACGTGAGAAAATTGGCGCAAACACTCCATTTGAAACTGAAGCTCAATCGTGAACCAGATTCGAGCATTCTCCGTCGATTCACATGTATTTTTCATTATGGCCACAAAACCTGTCGTTTTATCCATAACAGAGCAAGACGTCGCCTCTAAAGAAGAAGCCCTAATTGACAGGGACTCCGATGTATTTGACACAGAAATAACAGTCTCTCCCATTTCCATGTCCAAGGCAATTTTGCTAGAAAATGTTGGAAAATGAATACCCTTCCTCGAAGCAGTCCAAGCTTCCATCACCCCTTAGGCCGTAGAAGTCGTTTTCCCTTTCCCAGAATTCATAAGATGGTGTGCAGAATAGTATTCACAGGAAGAAAAGGTCATTTTGAATAAGTTAGGGTCAGAAGTCTTATGCGAAATAGATAGCCCGTCAATTCGACACGCCCTCAGTATACCCGTTAGCACAGGGGCATACCCAAGGTTCAACGCTACAACAGCGCACCAAAAAAACCCTAACTACCGGTCCTTTCGGAAACACCTACGAAGCAGATGAAGTCTCACCCGAAGTAGAGGCAGGGGTGGTTGCAGGACTCCAGTGTCTGCAACCTTAGCTGGGACACAGATCTGTGACTGTAACACCTTAAAAAATCACTTAGCAATATATATCATCAATATTTATCCAGTATTTAATTCGAAGATAAAACCCTAATTACAAATCATCTCAGTATTTAACCAGATCTACTATATTCAAGCACTAAGAACATTCACATAGGTCAGATCCATACTATTAAGCACATAGCATTAACATATCTATCTACCATTCATCTATATCGAAGCACTAAGAAAGTTAACATATAAACACATCAACAAATTGCACAAAGAAGAGCAACACAGCATGTACGTGGTTCACCCCCACCCTGCGCCTACGTCCACCAACTCTTCGTCTTCTTTATTAGCTTCTTCAATTAGTCACATGAACAGAGCCACAAAAACCCTACTCTGCAGAGGACAGGAGATCTGCGCACCTCGCTAGATCCTCCTTCCCCGAGATAGGTTACAACACTAAGCCTCTTCTCAATCTCTTACACTCGCTTTCATTGAGCTCTGCAAGCCTCATACAGTATGCACAAAAGAAATATCTACTCGTCACTTAGCACTTTTGATCACACAGATCGAACTTTTAGGTCGTAGCACACTTGCCTCTTCTTACATCGCCTAGCTACTTAATTATACATTACAAAATGGGCCTAAATATGGTTAAACCCATGGGCTGACATTCCCATACCCATTACATAATCCTGAATCCCAAAAAGGGCCCTAAAAGGGGTCAAGATCCAACGATCTCCGCTTCGTCTTGCGCTCCGCCTTCGACAGCCTGTCGAAGTCCCAAAATAGGTCAAAACTGACCAAGGATCCTCAAAACTTGGTCAAGGGTCAATAGGCCCCCAACACTCACCTGTTACTTGTCCCGAGTCACTCATATATGGATAATTCTGCCTCAAAAACCTCGATATTGGCTCGAGCTTCTTCGACTTGTTGTTGTGCCAAAACCTCATGTTCAGATAACTCCTAGATAATAGTTTCGTTGACAGGTCCCTCTAGGCATTGTTCAGCTGCAGTGACGACTTGCTCCAGTTTTGTTCCTTGGCCTTCGATCTCTGTGAATATCTGGCAAGCCTCAACCTATATAGGTTGGAGCCTCTGAGTCACTTCCATGGCTCTGCTCTGAATGGCATGGACCTGTTGTTGAGAACAATGTTGTTCTTGGGATCGCTTCATTCTTTCAACAGCTGACAGGGGATTCAACTGCACCTGTATTATTTCTTCTTGATAATTCGCCTCTTGGAGCTGTGACTCCAGTGTCTTCAATTTTGGATTCTTAGTGAGTCTCTCATATGTCTGGGCACTACGATCACTCAATTTCTTGCATTCCATGGCAAGGGCGTTTATTCTCTCAACTGTGCCTCGAGCAGTTGCATCTCTTTGATCCCTTACATCCTACGGAGTGTCGAGCACTGTGTGGAGCTCTAAGTCTGTTATTCGTTGTTGTAGTTGTTGGATAGCTTCTGCGAGCTACTCTACTTGATGCATGACTCATTATTTTTCCTGTGGTTCTAATCCTGTCACAGAGTGAAGTGCTCTGTTGACTGCTTCTTTCACTTCGAGTTGCTCTACGAGCAATTGTTCCTTTTGTTGTTGCATCTATGTTTTCTCCTCTTCCAATTTTTCCAGGAGAGAAACCTTCGCCTGCTCTACAACTCAGAGTTGTTCAACAAGTACTCCTTACACTTGCTTCAAGGCCTGGATGGATTTTTTTTTCTTCTTGTGCTCAACGAATGCGAGCTTCGGTTGCATCTGCTAGTCGGTGGAGTTGGGTTGGCTCATCTCCCAACCCTGGTTCTCCCAATGGCAGGGGTGCAGTGGACACTACGCGACTAGATAGAAGGGCCTGTTGTACCCCTCGAAGTTCGACCTCGATTTTGTCATACATTTCCTCCTCCTTGGCTTCTTTTTTCTCCATGATTTCCTATGAGGCGTCGTTTAGGGATGCTATAATGAAGTCAAAATCATTGGTAGTGAGTACAATCTGCATCTTGTTCACAGTGGCTCTAGATTTCTTCCGGGAAGAAGGTTTCAAGGGAGAAACCTTCCACTTCTTTAGGGGATCGGTCTCATCTCGAGGCATTGTTACTTCACCTTGTTTTTGTTCATCTTCTTTTCCATTTATTTCTTCTACTTCGTCATCACCCCCTCGATCCTGTGATACTGGAGCAGTCTTGCCTGAGGCATTTCTTAATTATTGGACCTCTTCGGTTTTCTTCCTTCTGTTGTGTCCGGGTGTATCATGTTCTTTGTTCGTGGTCTCTAGGATGTCAGGGTCAGACATCTCTACAGGGTCTATGGGAATAAGGAGGTCTGTCGACTAGTCCTTAGTGATCTCCTCAAGGTCCTCTTCTGTGAGCTTGTAGTACGACTGAAGATCCTCCTTATGATCGTCTGCTCGCGTTGTAATGTAGATGAAGTGTCGATCTGCACGGAACTCCATCAGGGGTCAGAACCTCTAGAGGGTGTTCGAAGTCATGTGAGGTTCAGCTTCGATGGCTCTCTTCAGCTGGACGTAATATGTGTAAAAAATAGCATTTGACTGCCACTGTTTCCTCATATCGCTCGAGTACCATAGTGTGGTGAACTTCATAGAAAGTGGCTCGATGGATCGATGTCCGGGAAGGTCGCACCTTCCGACATTTCCCAAGAAACAAACGCGATGAGGATTAGGAGCCAGCTAAAATGGAATTCATAGCCCTAATCCTATGCTTCACGGCAGTCCAGTTCAATCCGATTAACTAGGTACTTCACCCAATTCATATGTAGACCTTCCACGCACTTCCCCGCAAGGTCAACAACAAAGCCTGTGACCTGTGTGGGTCGGTTCTTTCGTACTAGCTTCCATGAAATTAACTGACATGCTAGGCGCACTGCGCCATTTTTGATGGAAGCTACCTTGTATCCTCATATCCCCTTCTCAACATCATCGTATGTATCCTTAATCTTTTGTGCTAGTGCGCGATCTATGGCCTTTCCTGGATAGAAGTCCTATGGACCAGGTCCTTGCATACTCAATCTCGTGATCTTATGGATCAGCGTCGGATTGACTGTGATACGATGGTCGAGCCATAAGTAGCCACCATGGTAACATGGAAGTAGTAGCTTGACACAAGCGTTAACTTCCTGGTGCCTTCCGAAGTGTGGGATTTTCATTACATTCAGCAGAGTGGACTGCGTGAGGTTCATCGTCCATGACTGAGGGATTATATTCGAATTCTTCCCCTTCGTCCTGGTCAAGTATTTGTACGGGGTGAGCATGCTATGGTTCTTGCGATCTCTAAGGTTGAAGTCACTGAACTTCAAAGTTGCAATCTTGTCCTGCTGTGCTCTTACTACGTGTATCCCCTTCTGGAGGTATGCAGTAACCATGGTGTACTCAAAATATCTTGGCACATTATCTCGACTCACCGCATCGACCAGAGGCGGGATGTAATCAAGCAATATGTTCGGGATCAGCTTTGCATTTTCTAGGTCATCTATGTGCTTGGTTCTTTTCTCTGATGTTGGTAGGGATGGCCTGGATCCAAGAGCAGTCAACGAAGAGGCTTGCACTCCTCTCGTCGACGACGCTTGTACACCCAAAGAAATTACTCTTTCAGATTTTACTCTTTCAGTCATGAGGTCAATGAGTACCTCCTTCACAGATTCTTCGACTATGCTAAGTTCTTTGGACATATGCACTCGTGGTTGAATCTCTCGAGTTTGAACAGTAACTAGTCAATGCATTGGGATGGTTGGTGATAGCGCAATGATCATTGTGCAGAATAAACTAATCTATGGGCTCAAATTCATGGTTAGAAAAAGTGTTATCGGTGCAAGGTTCGACGAAATAAATAAATAATGAAGCAATGGATCTCTCCAATGGGTGAGAAGTCTCCATTAACTCAGTTATGTCCGTTACGACGCGGTCCCAACGCTCTGATGGCGAGTTGTCTGACCATAAATGCCTTTCTACTCATTCGGGGGGTTGGTCTAACAGTTATAGTTGTATTGCTTCACCATGGTGAAGTGCCATGTGACGTTGTTCTGATATCCCGACGAAGTTCCTGTTTTTTAAATTTTCCCTTTGTGAAGTTCCCTCTGGACCCTTCTGTAACTTTTCGATCTTTTCTCTCTTTTTGCTAAGCTTTTGAGCTTTCTTTCCGGTGAGCTTAATCTCGTTATTCCTCTTTACATTATGATTCTTGTCTTATTTTGGCATAGTAACTTTGCATTATTGAGATTCTTTCCTAAGATTCAAGGGTAATACTTCTTCTCTATCTGGGATAGGTACTTCAGTCTTCTGCAAATCTTCTTGTGTTCTTGCAACTTCGACATTCAAGTCTCTGGTCCTAAGTAGCTTTTATTTGTTCTCTTGTTCTTCAATCAACTGTGTGATCCTCCTAGTCATGAAATATTTTAACTCTTTCTTCCTCTGCTCTAAGAATTCTTCTTCCTTCCTTTTGTCCTCATATTTTTCAATCCATGGTTTTCCTAGTAACATAGCAAATGGGGCGTTGTTCTCAATAAATTTAACAACCTCAAAATATTCCTCTGTCGAAGTCAATCGGTCTGTATTATGGAGGCCAAACATTATGCATATGGGGCCCAACGTTCCACCCTAGGAGCTCAAAGTCACTCTAGAAGGGCATGAAATCACCCTTGGAGATGATTTCAGGGGTTAATTACTTTTATTTATGTAAAAACTGGATTTTCATGTAATTTGGCCAGGTCGACCTTTTTATGACCTAAAATTAATTAAAGGTCATTGATATTGTATAAATAGAGAGAAATTACTCTCATTTTTCATGATAACTCATCACACAAGTAGTGTGGTCTGAAATTTGTGCCCTTTTAGGAGTTATTGACTGAAATTTGGAGGCACACTTGTCTTGGAGGCTAAAATTTGCAACTTGGATCATTTCTTGGTGAATTTACGTGGAAATCTAGCGTTTTATTGCTTGATTATTCTTGGTGAAGTAATTAAATCTGCAATTCTTCATTTTATTGTCAATTTTATGGTATATTTTCTTATTCATGTTAAATATTATGAAATTTCTTGCTTGACAAACCCTAGGAGTAAAGGACTTAAGTTAGTACTTCTTTGCTCTTCATTTGCTAGACTTTTACCAAGGTGATTTGACTTAGATAAACTTCTAAATCCCTAAATGGCAGTTCTTTAGAAGCCATTGTCTAGTCATTGTTTCCCCTTAACTCTTTTTAATAGTCCAAGGAAGGAAGATTTGTTAGGGCCTAAGATCCCTTACTCTCTAGCAATTTTTTCCCTAGGATTTGGATTCTTGAGGCATTGGGTTACCAACACCTCATCCATTCATCCCTTCTCCTTAGACAAATACAATCATTTTCTCATCACTTCCAAGAGAAAATTGTCACCTCTAGACTCCATTTACCTTAAAAGGCACTAGTCCACTTTGTTTAGTGAAGTGATTGATAAAACAAACACTCAAACTTTCTTCCTCTAAACTTTTACTAACATTTTCTAACCCTAAACTATACTAACTCCTTAGCTAACTTGTTGTTGTTGCAAAACATTGCTACATCCATACTAATTCAAGCCAAATTGTCGCATTTACCTACATAACTCACACTTACACCATCCGGAAATCACTTGTTACAATTGCTAGTCAATCTACTAGATAAGTGTTGAGTTCGCATGGTGTTTTCTTGCACTTTTGACTACTAGATTTTTTTGTTGTTGCAAAAGATTGCTACAGCCATATAACTGCAGCAAATTCTCTGCAAACGTGACTTATTATGCTAGCTATACATTGCCAAATTTGCTTGTGACAACTTATTATCATTCTACTAGGTAAAGGCTATACTTTCTTGTCTTTTTCAAGCAATTTTAAGGCATAATTCTTGTGGTTGTTATAAAATATTAGTTGTTTTTATAAACTGTTGCATTGCTGCAAATTCATATCAGCTAGTTCAAATTTTTAAGGTTCATGGTCTTATGAAGCATTAACATGATTTGGTACTTGAAAGAAGTTATACATATTTCTTTGTTGTCTTGTTCTAGGTAGGTACACCGTATTTTCACCTTGCTTCATCTCTTAAAAGACATAGAGAACCTTTTAACTTGAGTGACCAGTGAGAGGAGGGAATTTCTTGCATCTTTTCCTTAGTCTTCTCAACCCTTTAGGTCATTGGGGACATCGCCCCTGGGGTACTTTGACATACTCCTAAACAGAAAGGGGTTTCCTATTAAGGTGAGAGTGATAGGTCACCCCCTGTTACGCCAGTCTTGTATCCACTTGCCTTGGGATTTGGGAAAGTACAGATTGTGTGATAACATTTTGGTGACGTTTTCGGGGAACATGGAGTCAATTTTCCGCAAACGACACTTTTTCGGTAATCCTTTATCCAAATCTTGTACTTCGCAAAGCTTACCTGGTGACTCCACGAAGGGTGAATCCCTCTTTTCCCTTTGATGATCCCTAGAAGGATTATTTGGTGACTCCACTGATAAAAAATCCAATCATGGCTTGTAAATGGGACCCGGGTAATTTTAAACCCTTGGATATGAGTGAAATTTCAGGTTACCCTCGATGAATGTCCCCAAGGTATGAAAATTGGCTCCCTAGATTCACTGGTAATGATGGGGTTAGGTCCGAAGATCACGTGTATCATTTTTGGGATTTCTTTCAACTCCACCCTATTAATGATGATGTTGAATATTTGGCAATGAAGCTTTTCTCTTCCACTCTTCATGGAAATGCTAGGAAATGGTATGATCATTGTAGAAATTTTAATACAAATTATGTATTACCTGGATTCTCCTAATCTAACAATTATATACCACTGTTAAATACAGAATCTCTTCTACTAATATTCTTGCAAAATTTAAAACACGATCGCCAATTCCAATATCAAGAAGAAAGATCAACCACACATAACACAGATGTTTTACCGGGAAAGCATAAAGCTAAAAACCCCACTATCATATATTATGTATATATCATGGATCATGAAACAATCTCATACAAAACTCTAATCCAAGAGATCTCAGTACAATATACAATCGTCTCACACTGTCACACAAAAATTGACAAATTCATGTGCCAGTTTACTGCTTCCAGATAGCCTACCTCCTTTATGCAATGCCTTCTAATGGAAATCCCTGCAATACATAATTTGTATTAAAATCTCTACATGGTATCAGAGCGCAGAAGATTGCAGAAGTTGAGTTTGTGATTGGATAGAATTCGAATTTGCAGAAAGAATTTCTCGGTGCTACAGCTGATTCAAGATCGAAATGGCTTTCAATGGCTTGAGGTTAGAGTATGCACTCGAGGGTAGATCGAAATACATAGCTTGGAAGGACAGGATGGAGGTAGTACTTGAAGACAATGTCTTGAAGGAATTCATTGACAAAGATGTTCCTAAGCTAGATGTTACAGGCGCTGCAAATCTTGATGCATGGAAAAATAAAGTGGCAAAGGCGAGAAGGATTCTGTTGGAGGGAGTACGAGACCACATTGTCTCAAACCTCCATGGGAAATTCACACCATATTCAATGTGGAATATTTTGACGGATCTATTCCAAAACAGCAGCGACCATAGGAAATTGGCGCTCAAAGATAAACTCAAGAAGATCAAGATGGAGAAGGGCGACTCCATTCCAAAATATCTCACGAATTTTGTCCAATGTCGGGATGAGATGGGGAGTGCGGGAATAACAGTCGTTGATAATTATTTGGTGATATTGTCTCTCTTAGGAATTCCCAAGAGTTGGCACAGTTATCAAGACTCTGTCAATGGAAGGGAAAAATTGCCAGATTGGGAACAACTATGATCGGATCTAGTGCAGGAGGAGTTCAGGCAGAACACCAGAGATGGCTCTTCATCAAAGCATGATGATGAAGAGGATTTTGATTTGGATTCCAAGGAAAGGAAAGGGAAGGGGAAGAAATTCCATTCAAAATCCGATTCTAAAGGCAAGAAGCTGGATTTGTCTAAAGTGAAGTGTTTTCACTGTCACGAATATGGGAATCTCGCTACTAACTGTCCGCAGAAGAAGAAGAAGAACAAGAAGGTTGTTGGAGATGCAGCTGGTGAGGCCCTTGCCTCGCAATTTGTACTTGAATTCTCCTTGATCGCATGCATGGTGTCAAGTGTATTGGGATCGGTGTGGCATTTGTATAGTGGCGCTTCCTTCCACATGACGGGAGATAAGGAGATTTTCGGTGACTTGGAGGAGAGAGATCTCAAAATTCATATAGAGATGGGTGACGATGGATGATACAGTGCGACTGGAATTGGTACCATTACCTTTCAGAGAGAGTCGGGTAAACCATTTCAATTGAAAGATGTTATCCATGTTCCAGGTCTAAAGAAAAACTTGGTATCAGTCGCAATGTTGGAGGACATAGGCTATGATGTTGTTTTTAGCGATGGAAAATCCTTCATGTGACATAAAACAATGGGTCAAATCAAGAAGATAGGGATTCGAGTTAAGAATCTCTACAAGTTGGAGGTAGATGGCTGCAATGCCATGATGGGCAAGGTAGAAAAAGTGGTGAGCCAGGATGAGGGCGAATTATGGGACAGGAAATTGGGCCATCTTCATCATGGAGCCTTGAAAATCATGCAGCAAATATCTACTGGACTTCCCACGGGAACACTTGCTCAGTTAGATCAGTGCAAGGATTGCACCATGGGGAAGTATGCAAAGTCCACCTTTCATGAAAAGGAGAACCGTGCTTCGGTGATCCTGGAGAGAATTCACACAAACGTGTGTGGACCATTCTCGGTTGATTCAATAGAAAAACATAAGTATTATGTTATTTTTGTTGATGAATTTTCTCGTAAATGTTGGATCTCCTTCATGCAGAAGAAGGATCAAACATTCTCAAAGTTCTGTGAGTTTAAATCATTGGTGGAGAAAGAGTCAGGGAAGCAAGTGAAGGCTCTGAGGAGCGATAA
This sequence comes from Picea engelmannii, assembly GCA_009831015.1. Taxonomy (NCBI): domain Eukaryota; kingdom Viridiplantae; phylum Streptophyta; class Pinopsida; order Pinales; family Pinaceae; genus Picea; species Picea engelmannii. The sequence goes on from ML806312.1 coordinate 159,212, forward strand.
TGGTGGAGAATACATCTCTAACGAATTCAAAGACTTCTGCAGCAAAGAAGGAATTTGAAGAGAACTCATAGTGCCTCATAACCCACAACAAAATGGGGTCGCAGAGAGGAAGAACAGAATAATAGTGGGTGCAGCATGAGCGATGTTGCATGATCAGGGCCTACCAATGCATTTGTGGGCGGAAGCATGCAATACTGTGGTTTATGTGCAAAACCATTGTCCTCATAGAGTACTTGGCATGAGTACACATGAAGAAGATTTCACTGGTAAGAAACCTGATGTTTCTCATTTTAAGTTTTTTGGATCATCTGTTTATGTGCATGTGACCAAGAACGCCAGGAAGAAGCTGGAGCCGACTGCTGAAGTTGGGATATTTGTGGGGTACACAGAAACACCCCATAATTATCATGTGTATTTTCCTAACAGTAAGATGATTGTTATGCGACGGGATATAAAATTCAATGAAGGGAAAGCCATGCGGTTGTCGCTTGAGAGGGAGCTAGACTTGCATGCAAAGGAGGAACTGTTGGTTCCCAAAGATGAGTCTCAAGATGTGGATCAGCCACATGAGGAGGTTCATGGAGTGGAGGAAGCCACTCATGCAGAGCCATCCATCAGAAATGGAAAAAATCACACCACAAAAGATGATAGATTGAGACTAGATGTTGCACAAAATGTAGGAGCCCCTACTTCACAGCGCAGGCAGAGACAATCTCCTGATTGATTTACTAGATACATGGCTCTCATGAGAAAATGTATTTTGATTGAGCCATCTTCCTTTCAGGAAGGAGTGTAGGATCCCACTTGGGTTGATGCAATGGTGGAGGAGTATGACTCCATTGTCAAAACAAGTGCATGGGAAATTGTGCCAAGACCGGTTGACAAATCAGTGGTAGGTTCGAGATGGATCTATAAGGGTAATATTTTAATCATTGTTCTTTATGTTGATGATTTAATACCGACTGGTGATGATCGGCTCATATACTCATGCAAGGAAGACCTTGCAAAGGAGTTCCAGATGAAGGATATGGGCCTTCTTCATTATTTCCTTGGATTGGAAATATGGCAGCGAGATGGTGAAATTTTTGTGTCTCAAGGCAAGTATGCAAGGGAGATACTGGGTAAGTTTCACATGGAGGGATGAAAACCCATGAATACTCCCCTTCTAGGAAACTGGAGGAAAGAGGATGCTACTTCTGGAGAGGTAGTGGATGCTACTATCTATCAACAGTTAGTGGGTTCACTAATGTATCTAGTGAACACGAGACCGAACATTTTCTATGCGGTTAAACACCTAAGTCAAGCGATGGTTAAGACTACCAAGATCTTTTGGAAGGAGGGTAAGCATGTCTTGAGATACCTGAGGGGCACATATGAGTATGGCTTATGGTACAGACATACGAATGAGGTGAATTTGCATGGCTTCACGGATGCAGATTTGGCGGGCAGCCCAACGGATAGAAAGAGCACATCAGGGGGGGATCTTTAGTACCGGATCTACAGTTGTTTCTTGGTACAACATGAAACAGAGATCTATGGCACTCAGTTCAATGGAAGAGAAATACATGGAAGCAAGTCCAGCTGCATGTGAGGCTATCTGGATGAGAAAGATCTTGGTTGGTTTGTTTGGTTCTCATTTAGATCCGACAGTGATTCATTGTGATAATCAGAGTTGCATTAAACTCTCTATTAATCATGTGTTTCATGATAGATATAAGCATATATATATACAGTATCATCATATCAGAGATTGTGTGTAGCAGAAGATCATGTTGCTTCAGTACATTCCTAAGGAAGAGCAGGATGCAGACATTCTGATGAAGGCGCTCACCAGGAGAAAATTTGAATACCATAGAGATAGGATCGGGGTGAAGGATAATCCCTTTCTTGTTGAGAGGGAGTGTTGAGATTCAACAAGAAGATCCCAGTGAAAATTATGCACCTACACTAGGATGGATCCTCGAGCTATTTTTAGGTGGAAGTCTATTTTTAGATGATGAGAAAATTCTATTTATAGATGATGTCTATTTATAGATGGTGAGCGAATTCTATTTATAGATGATGTCTATTTATAGGTGGTGAGAGAATTCTATTTATAGATGTATGTCGACTATTATTATCCCTTAATAATAGTTGGACAATAAATATTAGTCTATTCTCAATGAGCACTTGGAAATAGTTAAATGAAGTGGCAAATCAGTTAGCTATAGGAAATTCGAGTTCAAAGGTTGACTAGTGGGACATGCAAGTCGAATTAGTTGTAACTGAGTGATTCGAAGTTGTAATAGAGTTAGATGTGTAGTTATGTGAGTTGTGAAGTAGTTTAACTTAGTTAAGTGAGTTAAGCTCAGTTGTACTAGTTGTAACTGAACTTACACTAGTGAGAGATCAGTGAATTAATTATTAATTAATTCACAATCAGTGGTCTCACATGCAACTATAGATTTACCATTGTTAACTACATGCATGTCAGATCCAGTGGAGACCCAGTTGAGATAACAGATGAAAGAGACAGTTTGACTATCAGTTGTGACATTAATGAGTGCACTCATGCAACCACACACACAGTGGATTTTCCCATGAGGATTGTGCAACCTAGGCAAGAGGAATTCATTCATTGCAGGGATTTCCATCAACAAGGATTGCGCAGAGGAGGCAGGTTGTCTGGAAGCAGTAAATTGGCACATGAATTTGTCAATTTTTGTATGACAGTGTGAGACGATTGTATATTGTACTAAGATTTCTTGGATTAGAGTTTTGTATGATATTGTTTCATGATCCATGATATGTACATAATATATGATAGTGGGGTTTTTAGCTTTATGCTTTCCCGGTAAAAACATATGTGTTATGTGTGATTGATATTTCTTCTTGATATTGCAATTGGCGATCATGTTTTAAATTCCGCAAGAATATTTGTAGAAGCGATTTTGTATTTAACAGTGGCATATAATTATTAGATCAGGAGAATCCAGGCAATACATAATTTGTATTAAAATTTCTACAATCATCTCCCTAATGCTAGCATCATATCTATGGACTAGTTAGAAAAAACATTTCTCAAGAAATGGGGTTTTAAATTAGAATATATACGCATGCTAATAAAAATACTCGAGTACTTGAAATAAACTAAGAACGACACTGTCAAGGAATTCCATACCAGGTTTGAGAATTTGCTATGGCAAATTCCTAGAAGCCATCATCCTGAAGACAAGTACCTCACTTACCTCTATACCAATTCACTCTTAATGCATTTAGGGTTTCTCCTCAGTAAAAATGGGCCAAGAAAAATCCAAGAATCTTATCACATGGCTATACAAATCGAGGCAAATATCTTTTTGTTCAAGAGAGAACACCTCTTTACTCCATAAATTAAAGTTGATGACCCCAAATATACCCCAGATGCTCTTAGTTTGGAGAGATTAGTTTCCCTTGAAATATTTGTTGGTAAAATCCAGGAAAAAAGGGAACAAGTCATCGACCAACAAGAGGTTGAGGAGAGGGATCCTAATGAAGGTTACCAATCCTATGAGGAAGAGAAATAATTTACTAGTGCCTCTACGAAGGATAATGAGGACTTGGTTGAAGACTGAGAGCTTGAAGATATCAAACATGATGATGAAGTATTAAAGTGTGCCCCTCCCTCTGATGAATCCATCCAAAATCCTATTCCTCCTACACAAAAAGAAGAGGATGAGTTTATTCACTTTCCTTTTCACGTTTTTTATGATATCATGTTCTATGATTCAGAAGGTTAAGAAGAAAGGGAATCCTTGGATGAATTAGACCCCCTGTATTATGAAGTCGAATATGTAGGGGAAATTCATGAGGATGAGGCATCGATGCTTTCTCTTCCATTTGATGAAGTCATCGAAGTCTTCGACACTCCTGTACAGGAATAAATGAATACAGTAAGTTGTTTCCCTTTCAAAGATGATTTTTTTTGTGATTTGGAAAGTGAAGAAGTGTTAGAGAAGCCCTTGGATGTTTTAATCCCTTCATGTTATGATAAAGGTAATGACATTGTTGATAATAATAATGAGTTCATACATGTCGGGAAACGTAAATGGGATGTGATTGGGTATGATGGGGATCCCATTTACGACATTGAAGGTCATTTCCAAATGTTGCCTTTACAACTATCATATGAGGTTACTACTAATTTTGACATTTGGAAACAAGGAGATGATATAGTTACATATCTTTTCCAAGCACCAAAGGATGACCTAGTTCTTTGTTCTCCTGATGATTTTTGGTCATACCTTGAGAATTTTGATGAGTATTCCTTTGAGAACTTGGATTTACTCCATGAAGAAGATTATCAACCATCATTGTGCTCAAATCTTGATAAGGGTGATGACGTTGCTTGCATTTTGTTGATATTTAACAAGCACGGGTCATACCAAAGATGTTGAGGTTCTCATGCGCTCTACAGTGAGCACATGTCCCCGAGTTGGAGCGATAAGTTATCCCCTATCCTAGGGATAACTAAGGAGATCATGTCTGGAAGCCCACGGGTCCTAGACATGGAGTGTCGAGAGTCATATGAATTGAGCATGGCCTCGGAGGGCCCCTCTTTTCTTCAGTGCATCCCACTTATTAGCAGCAGCATCACCCATCCCAACAGCCTGGTCCTAAAGTAGCAGTAAGTCTTACTCCATGAGGTAATGATTATGGGTATCATGGTATGTGTCACTCTGATTATTGAAGCACTTGTATATGTTGCATTTGATTCTCCTTCATTTCACAACGTTTTTTTGGAAACTGTGCTCTTTAACTTGTTCATACCTGGAAGGGTGACATGATGCCCTACTAAGTTGATATCCCTTTAGGATGGATTTCCACTGGGTGGATCTATGAAAGGTCATCATCCATTCCATCCATACTTACCACTTTCCATATTTATTCCTCTCATTTTCCCCCAACCTTTGTTAGGGCATTGGGTTTGTCACACTAGGAAGGGTTGTACCTTGCCTTGTGGAAGAAGGGGATAAAGGCCCAGGGGGTAAAAGTAGCTGGCAAGAGTTAAAATCCAAAGAAGAAACCTTTGAGATGCTTCGCCCAGGGATTCTCGAGAAAGCAGTAAAAGGATTCTCAGTAAGAAAAAGGAACCTATAAGATAATAACACTCAAGGTACTAGTTGGTGGATAGGAGGTCTCATCATGAGCCGACCTATTAGGACCATGGGAATGTAGCAGTATGAAACTACCATATATATGGTCACCAAACTAGGGTAGTGGCTCTTGGTGGCATAGCCAAGAGAAAGGGGGTCTCATCACGAGCCAACCTTCTCATCTTCATGAAATGCTTGTGGGTAACATTGTCAACTCTGATCACCAAGCCAAGACAGTGTCCCTCAACTTTTCCCTTGAAGAATAAAAGAGAAAGATCAAAATAAATGAAGCTAAGAATAAAAGGCAATGAATGGGATAGCAAACAATGGCATCCGTGACAAGGTGCAGCTCACCTCCTATAAAGGCACCCACAGGTAAGACTTACATTTCCATGTTATCACTGCACTGCATGCCCAAACACTTACCCCATTCCACCTCATACATTTGCATGAACTATATTACTTCTCGCCTGGGAAACACCCCAAACTTAAGGAGGATTATCCCAATAGGACACCCTCATATCCTCTCCAAACTTGACTTGTTAAATTGCATAACATCTTTGAGCATTTGTCTGGGTAAAGGGGTGTTTTGATGCACATGTTTGGGTAATTTGATTATTAGATTTGATTTACATGTTATGATCCCTATGACTTATGAACCCCTGGAGGGCGTACTTTTTGTTGTTGCAAGACTTTTCCCGGTGGACAAGTACACATGGGGGAATAATTAGCTTGGACCTCCATGGGGATGAAATCCCATAGGTGGGTGTTGTGACCCCATCTAGGGGCAGGGAGACATCAGAGACTTGCACCAAGAAGAAAGAAGGGTGTTTCCCTTGGAGACACTCTGACATACCTAGACCCAGGGGGATATTTCTCTTCCACCTGGACGTTGACCCTTGAGATCCCATGACGTCATCATGATGACCCTGGAGCTAGGGTTTTCATTTATGAGGGAAGTTGTGTACTGGTTGGAACGTGTGGCATCATCTAGGGCCTTTGGAGGCCAAACATTCTGCATATGGGGCCCAACGATCCACCCTAAGAGCTCAGCGTCACCATAGAAGGGCATGACGTCACCCTTGGAGATGATTTCAAGGGTTAATTACTTTTATTTATGTAAAAACTAGATTTTTCATGTAATTTGTCAAGGTCAACCTTTTTATGACCTAAAATTAATTAAAGGTCATTTATATTGTATAAATAGAGAGAAAGTACTCTCATTTTTCATGATAACTCATCACACAAGTATTGTGGTCTGAAATTTGCACCCTTTTGGGAGTTATTGGATGAAATTGGGAGGCGCACTTGTCTTGGAGGCTAAAATTTGCAACTTGGATCATTTCTTGATGAATTTTCCTGGCAATCTAGGGTTTTATTGCTTGATTATTCTTGGTGAAGTAAGTAAATCTGCAATTCTTCATTTTATTGTGAATGTTATGGTATATTTGCTTATTCATGTTAAATATTATCAAATTGCTAGCTTGACAAACCCTAGGAGTAAAGGACTTAAGTTACTACTTCTTTTCTCTTCATTTGCTAGACTTTTACCAAGGTGATTTGACTTAGACAAACTTCTAAAGCCCTAAATGTTAGCTCTTTAGAAGCGATTGTCTAGTCATTGTTTCCCCTTAATACTTTTGAATAGTCCAAGGAAGGAAGATGCATTAGGGCCTAAGATCCCTTGCTCTCTAGCAAATTTGTCCCTAGAATTTGGATTCTTGAGGCTTTGGGTTACCAACACCTCATCCATCCATCCCTTCTCCTTAGACAAATACATTCATTTTTTCATTGCTTCCAAGATAAAACCCTCACCTCTAGATTCCATTTACCCTAATAGGAATTGATCAACTTGCTTTAGTGAAGTGATTGATCAAACAAAAACTCAAACTTTCTTCCTCTAAAATTTTAATAACATTTGCTAACCCTAAACTAGACTAACTCCTTAGCTAACTTGATGTTGTTGCAAAAAATTGCTACAGCCATAATAATTCAAGCCAAATTTCCGCATTTACCTACATAACTCAGTCTTACACCATTTGGAAACCACTTGTGACAATTGCCAGTGAATCTACTAGATAAGTGTTGAGTTCACATGGTATTTTCTTGCACTTTTGACTACTAGAATTTGCTAATGTTGCAAAAGATTGCTACAGCCATCTAACTGCAGAAAATTCTCTGCAAAAGTGACTTATTATGCTAGCTATACATTGCCAAATTTGCTTGTGACAACTTATTATCATTTTGCTAGGTAAAGGCTATTCTTTCTTGTCTTTTTCAAGCAATTTTAAGGCATAATTCTTGTGGTTGTTATAAAATATTAGTTGTTGTTATAAACTATTGCATTGCTGCAAATTCATATCAGCTAGTTCAAATTTTGAAGGTTCATGGTCTTATGAAGCAATAACATCATTTGGTACTTGAAAGTCGCTATACCTTTTTCTTTGTTGTCTTGTTATGGGCTTGTATGCCATATTTTCACCTTGCTTCATCTCTTAAAAGACCTAGAGAACCTTTTAACTTGAGTGACCAGTGAGGGGAGAATTTCTTGCATGTTTGCCTTTGTATTTTCAACCCTTTAGGCCATTGGGGGCGTCTCCCCTGCGGTACTTTGACATAATCCTAAATAGAAAGGGGTTTCCTATTAAGGTGACAGTGATAGGTCACCCCCTGTTACGCCAATGTTGTATCCACTTTCCTTATGATTTGGGCAAGTACAGATTGTGAGACAACATTTTTGTGCTGCTGTCGGGGAACATCGAGTCAATTTTCCTCGAACGACACTTTTTTCAGTAAGCCTTTATCCAAAGCCTTTACTTCGCAAATCTTAGGCGACTCCACTGAGGGTGAATCCCAATTTTCCCTTTGATGATCCCTAGAAGGATTATCTGGTGACTCCACTGATAACAAATCCAATCATGGCCTATCAATGGGACCCGGGTAATTTTAAACCTTGGATATGAGTGAAATTTCGGGTTAACCTCGACGAATTCCCCCGAGGTATGAAAATTGGCTCCCTAGATTCACTGGTAATGATGGGGTTAGTTCGAAGATCACATGGATAATTTTTGGGCTTTCTTTCAACTCCACCCTATCAATGATGATGTTGAAGATTTGGAAATGAAGCTTTTCTCTGCCACTCTTCATGGAAATGTTAGGAAATGATATGATGATCTCCCTAATGCTAGCATCACATCTATGGACCAGTTAGAGAAAACATTTCTTGAAAAATAGGGTATTAAATTAGAAGATATATGCATGCTTATAAAAAGACTCGAGTACTTGAAACAAACTAAGAACGAGAACGTCAATAAATTCCATACCAGGTTTGAGAATTTTCTATCGAAAATTCCTAGAAGCCATCATCATGAAGACAAGTACCTCGCTTACATCTATACCAATGCACTCTTAGTGCATTTAGGGTTTGTCCTCAGTAAAAAGGGGCCAAGAACAATCCAAGAAGCTTATCACATGGTTATACAAATCAAGGAAAATGTCTCCTTGTTCAAGAGAGAACGTCTCTTTACCCCAGAAATTAAAGTTGATGACCCCAAAGATACCCCATATGATCTTAGTCTAAAGAGATCAGTTTCCCTTGAAATATTTGTTGATAAAATCCAAGAAAAAAGGGAACAATTCATCGACCAACAAGAGTTTGAGGAGAGGGATCCTAATGAAGGTTATCAATCCTATGAGGAAGAGCAAGAATTTACCCGTGCCTCTACCAAGGATAATGAGGACATGGTCCAAGAGAGAGAGCCTGAAGATATCAAACATGATGATGAAGTATTAATGTGTGCCCCTCTCTTTGATGAATCCATCCAAAATATTATTCCTCCTGCACAAAAAGAAGAGGATGAGGTTAGTCACTTTCCTTTTCAGTTTTTTATGATACCATGTTCTATGATTCAGAAAGTGAAGAAGAAAGGGAATCCTAGGATGAACTAGACCCTCTGTATTATGAAGTTTAATATGTAGGGGAAATTCATGAGGACGAGGCACTGATGATTGCTCTTCCATTTGATGAAGTCGTCCAAGTCTTCGACTCTCTTGTACAGTTAGAAAATGAATACGGTAAGTTGTTTCCCTTTCCAAGATGCTTTGTTTTGTGATTTGGAAAGTGAAGAAGTGTTAGAGGAGCCCTTGGATGTTTTAATCCCTTTATGTTATGACAAAGGTAATGACATTGTTGATAATATTGATGAGTTCATAAATGTAAGGAAACGTAAATGGGATGTGATTGGGTATGATGGGGATCCCATTTATGACATTGAAGGTCATTTCCAAATGTTTCCTTTACAACTATCATATGAGGTTACTACTAATTTTGACATTTGGCAACAAGGAGATGATGTATTTACATATGTTTTCCAAGCACCCAAGGATGACCTGGTTCTTTGTTCTCCTAATGATTTTCGGTCATACCTTGAGGATTTTGATGAGTATTCATTTGAGGACTTGGATTTACTCCATGAAGAATATTATCAACCATCATTGTGCTCAGATATTTATAAGGGTGAGGAAATTGCTTTCCTGAAGAATGGTACTTCTGACAAGGTTTTCCGGCCTCCTTTGATCACTTTACCCCGTTATGTCACTAAGGATGCAATTGGGAAACCTGTCCCTTGTCCCAATTTTTCTCTAGGGTCGAGCCTTCTTTCAGAATTCAAGGGTAGGTAGAATACCTTAAGAAGAAGTTTGTTATTTCAATCTTTCAGCTTTCCCTTAGAAAATAGCCAATCATCCCCTAGGTTCTTACTAGTTCCTTCCCATACCTCAGGATGTGATGATGTCCAAGGTAGTCAACCTTCAGGCTCTTTGACTCTGTCTTTTGAGCCTTTGGTTTTTCACTATCCCTTTATGAGATGGATTGAGCGCTTTCCTAGAAGTGTGACTTGGAATAATTTTGTCGCTCCCTCCCGCCTCCATGAGCTAGACTTTACGATTTCCGATGATATGATACATGCTCTAACTCATGTTATTTTTGTGCTTAACTTGTTAATGTTTTGGTTTATGATGAAGCATATAGGCGGGTATTATGAGATATTCCTAGGATGGTTTCACTGGTTATCTGACTACACCTAGCATTCGACCAACAGGTAAGTAGAGGTAGGTAGGCATTTGCATCCATTGTATATACCATCGCCATATCATGTTATCATAGTTGTAGTTTCATTTTCATATTGTATTTATCCATTATGTATATATGCATGCTTATGATTAGATTTTAGATTAGATTTCCTTTCACTCTTTATTTTATTATATCATATATGAGCAAGGGGTTATATCACCACCTGGAGGATTACTGATGCATTTTGTTGAGATTTAACAGGCACAGGTCATACCAGAGATGTTGAGGTTCTCATGCGCTCTACGGTGAGCACATCTCCCCGAGTTGGAGCCAAATGTTATCCCCTATCCTAGGGATAACTACACATATCATGTCTCAAGGCCCACAGGTCCTAGACATGGAGTGTTGAGAGCCACATGACTTGAGCATGACCCCTACAAAGGCCTCTATAGGTAAGACATACGTTTCCCTATTATCATTGCACCCCATGCCCAAACACTTACACCATACCACCTCATACATTTAAATGACTTGGATTGGTTCTCACCTGGGAAACATCCCAAACTTAAGGAGGATTAGCCCAATAGGCCACCCTCAGACCCTCTCCAAACTTGACTTATTAAATTGCATAACATCTTTGATCATTTTTCTAGGTAAAGGGGTGTTTTGATGCACATGTTTGGGTAATTTGATTATTGGATGTGATTTACATGTTATGATCCCTGTGACTTATGAACCCCTAGAGGGCGTACTTGTTGTTGTTGCAGGACTTTTCCCGGTGGACAGGTACACGTGGGAGAATGATTAGCTCAGACCTCCATGGGGATGAAATCCCACAGGTGGATGTTGTGACCCCATCCAAGGGCAGGGAGACATCAGAGACTTGCACCAGGAAGAAAGAAGGGTGTTTACCTTGGAGAAACTCTGGAAGACCTAGACCTAGACCTAGGGGGATCTTGCTATTCTACTTGGACGTTGACCCTTGAGAGCCCATGACATCATCATGATGACCCTGGAGCTAGGGTTTGTATTTATGACTGCAGTTGTGTGTTGGTTGGCACATGTGGCATCATCTAGGGCCTTTGGAGGCCAAACGTTCTGCATATGGGCCCCAACATTCCACCCTAGGAGCTCAACATCACCCTAGAAGGGCATGATGTCACCCTTGGAGATGATTTCCTGGGTTAATTACTTTTATTTATGTAAAAACTGGATTTTTCATGTAATTTGGCCAGGTCGACCTTTTTATGACCTGAAATTAATTAAAGGTCATTGATATTGTATAAATAGAGTGAAAGTACTCTCATTTTTCATGATAACTCATCACACAAGTAGTGTGGTCTCAAATTTGCACCCTTTTGGGAATTATTGGATGAAATTGGGAGGCGCACTTGTCTTGGAGGTTAAAATTTACAACTTGGATCATTTCTTGGTGAATTGACATGAAAATCTAGTGTTTTATTGCTTGATTATTCTTGGTGAAATAAGTAAATCAGTAATTCCTCATTTTATTGTGAATTTTATGGTACATTTTCTTACTCATGTTAAAGATTATGAAATTGCTTGCTTGACAAACCCTAGGAGTAAAGGACTTAAGTTACTACTTCTTTGCTCTTCATTTGCTAGACTTTTACCAAGGTGATTTGATTTAGATAAACTTCTAAATCCCTGAATGTTATCTCTTTAGAAGTCATTGTCTAGTCATTGTTTCCCCTTACTACTTTTTAATAGTCCAAGGAAGGAAGATTCGCTAGGGCCTAAGATCCCTTACTCTAGCAAATTTGTCCCTAGGATTTGGATTCTTGAGGCCTTGGTTTACCAACACCTCATCCATTCATCCTTTTCCCTTAGACAAATAAAATAATTTTTCCATTACTTTCAAGAGAAAATTGTCACCTCTAGACTCCATTTACCCTAAAAGGCACTAGTCCACTTGCTTTAGTGAAGTGATTGATCAAACAAACACTCAAAATTTCTTCCTCTAAAATTCTACTAACATTTGCTAACCCTAAACTAGACTAACTCCTTAGCTAACTTGATGTTGTTGCAAAACATTGCTACAACCATACTAATTCAGGCCAAATTGTTGCATTTACCTACATAACTCACACTTACACCATCCAGAAATCACTTGTGACAATTGCCAGTCAATCTACTAGATAAGTGTTGAGTTTGCATGTTGTTTTCTTGCACTTTTGACTACTAGAAATTGTTGTTGTTGCAAAAGATTTCTACAGCCATCTAACTGTAGCAAATTTTATGCAAAAGTGACTTATTATGCTAGCTAGACATTGCCAAATTTGTTTGTGACAACTTATTATCATTCTTTTAGGTAAAGTTTATTCTTTCTTGTCTTTTTCAAGCAATTTTAAAGCATAATTCTTGTGGTTGTTATAAAATATTAGTTGTTGTTATAAATTGTTGCATTGCTGCAAATTCATATCAGCTAGTTCAAATTTTGAAGGTTCATGGTCTTATGAAGCACTAACATCATTTGGTACTTGGAAGTTGCTATACATTTTTCTTTGTTGTCTTGTTCTGGGCAGGTACACCATATTTTCACCTTCCTTCATCTCTTAAAAGACCTACAGAACCTTTTAACTTGAGTGACCAGTGAGAGGGGAGAATTTCTTGCATCTTTGCCTTAGTATTCTCAACCCTTTAGGCCACTGGGGACGTCTCCCCTAGGGTACTTTCACATACTCCTAAACAGAAAGGGGTTTCCTATTAAGGTGACAGTGATAGGTCACCCCATGTTACGCCAATCTTGTATCCACTTGCCTTAGGATTTGGGAAATTATAGATTGTGTGATAACATGCCCTAATGGATTTTTTAATGTTGTCCTCCTCATCTCCTCTACTGGCACAATTTTCACCAATGACTCTATATTGTTTAGCCACTAGTTGTTCGCCTTCTCCCTATATTCTCCAAGGCATGGAAACTTTTTTATAGTGCTTCTCCTAAACCCTAGGCTATAATTTCCATGGTGGTAGTCATGGAAGCAATGTCCAATGCTACATCCTTCATCTCTACTACAACATTCCCCACTACTTCATCTTCTTCGACTACTTTGTCAATTCTCATGCTTGCCTGGACTACGTCCTCTTCAGCTAGTGCTTCTACCTTGATGGGATTTTCCTCCTCACATGCAACATTGCACATGCTTCTTATACCTACATAAAAACATCATAAGATAATTTAAGGGAATATGTGTTGTTGAGAGGGGAGATTCCACATCGTGTGCATGTGCCCCTAAGACCTCTCACAATGCTTTGGATTACCCAGTCCATTGATCTATTACCAACACGCCAATAAATTTCTTGCAATCTATAGTAAATTTCTCTTGTAATATCGTTCTTTTTCCTTCAATGAATTTCATGATCCATTCATAAGCGTGAGTTGAAAGTAGCGTTGTTCATAAGAACCAAATTAATCACAAGATATTGGAAAAATCATTTTGATACCAATTGAAATGAATTATATGTCGCTTTCATTTATACGTTATTTCAATTTTATGGTGTTTTCATTTATCCATTCATAATAGCAAGGAAAAAACTATATAATTCAAAGGGTAAAAAAAAATATTTTTGAGAAAAATGTATAAATGAATAATACATTCTTGTAGCATTTTATTTATACAATTTTAAAATGTTTTTAAATAAAATTATAACAACTAAAATTTACTTTTATTTTATATTTTCATTGTACTAACTAAGTAAATCATTATGATTAATGAACCATCACTTAGCTTTAATTTATAATTAATAAACTATAATATTTATTATATCTAGTTAGAAAAGTTATGAAAATAAAATTATTAAAATACTTAAGTTGACCCTTCTTAATCTAAATATAAAAATCTCCCCTAAATCTTTAATAAATTAATATAAGATTTTTTTAAGTATTTGTAATTTTCATATAAACTTTATTTATTTTTAAAAATTTATTAACCTCCCCCTTAAATATTATTTGATACAATGGAAGTGATAAGAGTGAATTTAAAAACCAAACCTTTTATAATGAATTTGCCTATGACAAAAGTAGAGTGAAAAGGCATGTATAAAATTTGTATGTATACCATTTTTGTTAAATTGTCATATTTCAAAAACACCTCTTCCATGTGACACTCTTCCATGTGACACCAAGGAGGTTTTTTACCTTTCCCTTATTTCCAAAAATTGTTGTGATTATAACTTCAACACTCTTCTGACACTAAGTGTATGTGGAAAATGCTTGACAACTCATACAACACTTGTCATATTGAAATACATAGGGATTGTTGAACATCATTCCCTATGAAACGTAGAAATGCCAACTAAACAATTGCAATGCCACTTAAACAATCATGTGCATGCCATTCTCATGCAAGATCAACAAGCAATTCACAATCAATCAATCAAAGGCATCTCATGTCCAATGTATTCAATGTACTAACCATAATGGGAAAGTATCAAGGAATATTGTTGCGGAGAGACTATCAAAACAACAAAGAGTTGTATAGGCATGGTGATTCATAGAGGGGCTACATTGATTAAGGAAATAATGAAATGGACAGTGTGAGCAACATGGACATAACATGTTCTTTTTGGCATAACCAAGGCCTCTGCAAACAACTCAACTAATAACATTTTCCCTTTTGATTGTTCAACACCTTTTAAAGTTGGGGGAGCAATAACAACACTAATATTACAAGGGAGAGATGAGAAGTGAAAATATTAATGGTCAATAATGCTATGCAAAGAATATTTGTGAAACATCCACTATAGCACATTCTTTTATAGATCCACACTTCAAATTCACACAATTTGCTTTAATAAAAAGAAGTAATATCAAAAAGATAATGGTGGGCAAACACAATCAAACATGTTTTTTTACGAGGACAAACATCAAATTATGTTTTAATGATCAAGAGTACACTCATGACTACTTAAAAAAAAATTCACAAGTTTTACATGATGAAATATTGAACTTCTTACTCATCACTATCTTAACAAATAATAGTCAACACATGACAATATAATGATTTCATGATACGACTCTTAACTTCACAACATGACCACTTTTTATATATGGCATTTCAAACAAAACACTTTTTTTTGCTAGTCCTTAGTTCTAAGACCTAATAAGACATGAATTCCTCAATAAACAATTAGTGAAATTAAGTCATGGCACACATGGAAAAGTTGTTTAAATAGATGGTTTATTCCCATCTAAACCAATAGATAGAGTCTGGATATATTAATTTTACTCTTCCTACTACTTTTTGTTGTTTTCCCTTCCTTATTATATAAGTTCTTGAAATCAATTCAATTTAATTTAAACTTTATGAGTTGGAGAAATCAATTCAATTTAATTTAAACTTTATGAGTTGGAGAAGACTTGTGATTAAAAAGAGATCATGAATCCAATATATAGATGTGGAATAACAATGTTTCATAAACTAATGCAAGGCTTAAATTTAACAAACCAACATTATAGGTTGATATTGTTGATGATTACAGCTTCGCGATACATCTTTCATGACACAGACTGAGTGAGTTGACTTGTGAGAGAGCCCATGTGTTGGGTGTGCCCATGAGATAGGTGTGTCATTCCTCTCTGGACTGAGATGAGACAATACGTGCCCCTGTGTGGGGTGAGGATGCCCATGAGATGGGTGTGTCGTTCCTCTCTGGATTGAGATGAAACGATGTGTACCCCTGTGTGGGGTGAAGGTGCCCATGTGATGGGTGTGCATCAGACTCTGCACTGAGTTGTTATGACGTGTGGTCTCCTGCCTTGTGGACTCAGTTGAGTTAGGCTTAAGATGGTACTCCAGATGATTCTCATGTGGACTCAGTGAGATAGAGATCTGTTGAGTAGGACGTCCCTGTGGCTGAGCACAAGTGGACATACCCCTAGTGGATGTGTGAGATCCCTTGCTATATTGTCTGAGAGTAAGATTTACTTGTAACCCTAATTGTGATGTAAAGGGTACGGATCGGCTCCACCATATGTGAAAGATAATTAATGTTTATTGTAATAATTCATTATTTTATGAGTTATTAAGGTCGGCCCCGTTGTGCCAATAGACACCATTTTTGTTATGTCCAGTCTAGTATAAATAAAGGTGATTTCCCCATTGCGGAAACACACAAGTCACTTGTTATTTGGAAATTTCAGCAAGTACATCGTCTAGCGCTGAAGTGTGCACCTCTCTTGGGTGCAAGTTTCAAGGTAGTAGAGCACCCTCTTGTGTGCATTAGGGTTTCATAGTTCGAGGATATTCTCTTGAGTATATAGCAAAGGATTGTTGGGTTTTTCTCCCTTGTTGAGAAGGGTTTTCCCAAGATATTTCTTGTGTTCTTGTGCATGGTATTTCTTCTTGTGATCTTGGTTATTGCAGCAATTGTGAATGGTATAGCTGCATTTGTTTATGGTTCAAGTACATGACTAAAATGAAATAAACTGCATGCTTGAGACAAGCATAGTGAAAATTCAACATGGTTTCAGAGCATAGGTCTTGAAGAACCCATTGCACAAGCATTAAAGCCAGTTGTCCTCTCTTCTGCAGAACCCTACGGCCTCCTAGGGTTTCCATAAATTCATACGACCCTCTCCGTCTTGGGTGTTCCAACTGTTAAAACTGAAACATTGGGGCTAAAAATTACATAGGGGTGTACGGCCTCCCTCAGCGCATCCCCAACAATTCTCATATTCGAATTTCGATAATTTTGGATTTTTGGCCCTACGATTTCTAGGGTTTCACAATTTTCTGCAAAAAAATCAGATTTAGGGTTTCTGCAGCTCATTGAAGGGGCTTTTCAGCTCACCAGTGTTCGTCTGACATTCAAGGCTTATTGTTGGCAATCATAAGCCCAACAAAACCTAAGTTTGCTAGCCTAGTCTAGCCGTTAGGTTTTTCTAGCCCAGTTGACAAGGGTTTGTGAAGAATCTAAAAATATGAAAAACAAAACCTTGGTGGAAGATAGGCTTGATGGATCAAGCAACTTCAGTGCTTGAAAGTCAAGACTTCAGGTCACCTTTGAAGAGGAATACTTATTGTGGGTGATACAAAAAGGTTTACTAGAGACAACTATCGATGAAGAGAAGGAAGAAAGGAAGGAAGATGGCATAAACGCAAGGAAGATAATCATCTATTCAGTAAGAGATCATCTCTTGCCTTGTATTGCCAACATGAAGACAACTTATGAAATGTATGAAGCATTGAAGAATATGTTTGAGAGTAACAACAACCTCAGAACTCTTACATTGAAGGGCTAGCTTCAAAATATTAAGTATAAACACACTGCGGGAAATTGTCCTACCCGAAAAAAAAAAAGACAATATCCTTCCACTGCTGACATGGATCCAGACCCACCTCAGAAAGTTGAAGACGTGAGAGATGAGGATTACTTCCTGTAAAAACAAATACGAGATTGAGCATGAATGTAGACTAGGGTAAGTTTTTGTACTACTTTCCTTATTTGATTAACCTGTAGTTGCTTGCATTTTAATGATGAAAGGTATTATCCCTTATATGGGAGCCCTCGTGACTTGGACCATTATCCCTGGTACGGGAGTCCAATTTTTCTTGGTTGATTATTATCCTAGTATAGCAGGCCATTTTGGTTGTTATCCATATGGGAGGCCATCTTGGTTATTATCCAAGTATTGTAGAGTCAGTAGAGGACCTGAGAAGACATGAGATGTCTCCACGTTAGCAACATAGGAAAAGGAAGATGTTCATCCTTCCGACTTCAGAGAGAGTCAAACTATTCGAGAAGAAGGAAGAGACAATACCTTCTCCCCTTCAGTAGTTCAGAGGGAGATATCCAGTTGATCTAGTTGCTCCAAGTTGATGTTCCCAGAGACATTGTAGTAGGCCATAAAAGGCGTCCATGGGCTCGACAAACTCTGTAGGAGGCAAAAGGACATGCAACTCCTCGAGACACATCCCGAGAGAGCAAGAGACCAAAGAGATTTTCGAGCTACTTTTCAGCCATGAGCCACATCATTGATATTGAGCCTTCTTGTCATGGAGAAGCGACAGGTCAACGGGTATGGCAAGATGCTATGGCAGAAGAGTATCAATCCATCTTGAAGAATATGTGGGATATTGTTCTGAGACCAGAAGGGAAGTTTGTAGTAACTTCCAAGTGGATCTATAAGATCAAACATGCAGCTGATGGAAGTCTCGAGAAATACAAAGCGAGATTTATAGCCAAATGATTCTCATAGGTGGAGGGAATTGACTATGAGGAGACATTTGCTCGAGTAGCCCGATACACTTCCAACCGTACTATCATTGCACTAGCTGCATCCATGGGTTGGAAACTACATCAGATGGATGTAAAGACAACATTTCTCAATGGTGAGATTGAAGAAGTTTACATCGAGCAACCAGAAGGATTTGTCATACACGATGAGAAAACTCGTGTGCAGGTTGAAGAAAGGCATGTATGGTCTAAAGCAAGCACCTCGTGGTTGGTACGAGAAGATGGATGGATTCTTGATGAGTTTGGGCTTCAGCTAGAGTGTTGTTGATCCAAACCTATATTATCGTATTCTTGGTAGCGAGTGCCTAATCTTGGTCTTGTATGTGGATGACTTATTCTTTACCGGTTCAGAAAGACTTATTGTTGAATGCAAGCAAGCATTGACTTTTGAATTCGAGATAAAGGATTTGGGTATGATGCACTACTTCTTGGGACTA